>JACMIG010000020.1:25413-69186 GCA_014805385.1 Levipalatum texanum
GCCCCCCCCCCCCCCCCCCCCCCCCCCCCCCCCCCCCCCCCCCCCCCCCCCCCCCCCCCCCCCCCCCCCCGCCCCCCCCCTCCTCTCTCCGATGCTTGAAAACGACCGCCCATTCCACGGGGCCGAGCGCAGGTAACGAGCACAGCTCACTCTTCTTTTAACTTCTCCTCTACTTTTCACTCTCTCGTTTTCACAAATTGAAAGCTCCAAGTTTCTAATGACATCAGTCGTGATTGCCTTTCTCTACGAGGAGGGATCTGGCGGTACCCTAGGGTGGGGCCTACGGAGATGGGGGGCGGGGTCGTCGGGCTGTTCTCTCTGTTCCGCCCCCCTTTGCATCTCCCGTGGGGTACGTCGGTATCCACTCCTCCCTCCTCCTCGAATTGTTGTCCCAGGACCTTAGCAATCTGCATTTAGTGACAGCGCTGTCGTGGCATTCCTATCGGCTTTTTGTCCCACCATGAGTCGGCAGAGATTGAAGAGGTTGCAGATGGAGGAAACAGCAACGTCGTGGTACGTGAATGCGGCAGTGTCAATGCTGCTGCCCATCGTACCACTCCTCGCTATATTTGGAAATGGACTCGTCATGATTGCCGTATTTCGAGAGAGGTAACCTCCGACCCGAACTGCTTACCCAAGTTTACCTTTCAGATCACTCCAAACAGTGACGAATCACTTGATCGTGTCGTTAGCAGTCTCTGATTTGTTGGTAAGTCTGGGGGGATGCACGATGTCTGCAAGTCTGGTCGCTTCATTAGAGAAGTCTGCTGACCTCTCGCAGTCTATATCAGCGCCTTTGCATCTTTCCTTGACGCACACGTCTAATTCCCTCGGGGACCAAAGTATCTGACCGTTGCCCTGTACCCTCATCTTAGTCCCATCGGTCTCGCCTTGTTTTCCTCCTATATTCGTCTATTGCGTCCTCGACCACTACTCATTTCGTTCATTCCACATTTTGCGTGTTCGAAGGGCTGCAATAGTAGTAGTGCGTGCCCGTGGGCCCTTCAACCTATAGGGCCATAAAATGGCCGCCCCCCTGTTGCTGGCCCCATGATAATGATTTCGCACGAGATTTCACGGCCTCTTTGTGCAGACGGGGAAGCAGCAGGGTCCTTTGTTTCGTACCTCGTCCCCCTACTATTGAAGTCTCCAAGGGAGTAGAAACCCATCCTGACCCCGTCCAGAACAATTCCCACATCATCGTGGCAGTTCCTCGTAGACCCTATTTAGTGTCTCCGAACTCCGATGCTGTGAGGAGCGCATCATTTGAGGGCTCCCTTGTGGCATCATTTGGAGGGGGGGCTCCTTGACTCCCGGAAAGAAGCGTCGACATCTGTAAAATGGGGCCGCATATCGCAACAGTCAGAAAGGGAGGACGCCGGGGGGACGATACATACACGACATCCGTCAGCATGGGATGGGGGCAGGAGGGATAGGATAGCATTACGGGGGGCCACGACGCCAGATTAGGAGACTCCCCCCGCTCCACAATACGGACCGAGGAAGATCGTCTAGGCTTCCCAATACTGCCCAGGGGTCTCTGTGAGCAAATTGCCGAACTCTCCCGAAGAGTGCAGATAAATCCCCCAGTAGATGAGTGCCCTCCAGCCCCCCTCCATTTCTCCCCAATACAGAATGGGGGCAATAGAAACAGGGAGCAGTTTGTTCCGGGTGAACGGGATGTCCCCCAAATTCGATGTTGCAGGTTGCAATCTTCGTGATGTCGTTCGGGATCTACTTCCAGGTGAGCTTCCGCGTCCCCCGACCATTACGACCTCGTTCGCTTATGAGAGTGACTCGGGAACTAAATGAAATGTCCGCCGGGCATCGTTAACCGCTGAGTGCTCAGCTATTTGTTTCTCCCGCCCACCAGGCATTCTGTAGGAGGAGAAGAAGACGGATATTGTGGATAGACACCTTTGGATGTTCGATATGGGAGAGAGAGAACGGAGAGGGCGTGGAAGACTAATGGGAGTCCGCCGTCTTTTTGACCTCCTCGCTCGCACGATTTATCGCCCACGCGCCCAGGCCCTCGACCTGACATGCAAAATTGAAGGGGAGAAGAAGAACATTAGTACTTCGCTCTCTCTCGGGGGAATTGCATGTCAATGGAACACTAGAACTCCCCCTGCAGGTGAACCACTTCACGTGGGGACTCGGCCACGTTATGTGCAACATCTACCTCGCCGCCGACGTCATGGGCAGCACCGCCTCCATCCTCAATCTATTTGCCATATCCTTGGACAGGTATCGTTGGTTTTATGTACCTGCTGGCTACAAGGGACATTGATCCATCCACTTTATCCCCCATAGAGCGATGAGACTTATCTACGGATTGATAGTTCCCCCAACAATATTGTGTCATGAAGGAACTGAATCATCATTTGTCCCATGTGGAGTCGTTGTCCGCCAGTGTGCGTGGGTTAGAGGGAGAAGGGCAGAACGAGGATGAAAAGCGCTTCCAAGGCCATTCATCGTTCCTGCAACGAAGAGGGGGATGTTCACCGAAAAATTGGCCGCCTCTCGAAAAAGAGAGCTGATTTGGGCCCACCCGGTGATTTGTCGTATCAGTGGTGGGGAGAATGATGTTTGCGGGGAGTCCGAACGTGCGAGCCCCCAAAATCCCCCGAGGGATGGTGGGCGAAGACTGATGGGCAGAGGGCCAAACTCCAGTCTCATCTCCAGGTTCCAGAATGCACGAGCAGGGGCAGGGGGGCTCCATCCTGCACGGGGCCGGAATAATAGGGTTATGGGGCGCGTCCCCGCACACGGAAGACCGTTACCGATGGGATGAGAAGCTTAAAGAAGACTTTGCAGGTACATGGCCATATCACATCCTCTGGCTTATGCTCAACATGGTTCTCGAGGAGGACGAGCCACGGTTTCTATAACTATAGTCTGGGGAGTCTCCATCGCCGTTGCTCTACCCATATTTGGAATCGGCGAACCCCAGAATGTATGTAATACCATGAAAAATTTTCGCAAACTCATGTTCCAGGACAATACCTGCGAGTTCTCTAACGCCTACTTCAATATCTTTTCGTCGTTATTCTCTTTTTTCCTTCCTTGCGGGGCCATGATTGTCTTGTATACGATCATCTTCAAGCGACTTCGGCAACGGGAACGAGCACGGTATCCAAATCTATTTAAAGTCATCTCCGTCATCTCCTTCAGATCGCAACGTAAGGCCAATAGGATGGAGAACGATCGCATCAGTTCTGCTCTACTCGGAGGGGCTCGGATCGCGTCGCAGATGGGGAAGCACTTCAAGCATCGCACCGACCAAATACTCCTCGAGATCAGCTTCCAGGTACGGTGCCCTCCCCCAATCTTCTCGTAGCTTCGTCGTGCTGTTTTTGGATCTCCTTCCGGGAATGGATTAGCCAACGAGGGCAAATGTGATCGGGAGTTTCCGAGGGAAAGTTCGTGGGGGCAGATTGCATTAGATAGGAGCCTGGTGGCTGGTGCCTAGTGTCGCTTTTTCTTCTGTGCCATTCGGCACGAGGCGGAAATGGTGCAGCGACATTCGCGGCCCGGGTTTCAACGTCTCCAACATAGTTAGAGGCTTGTGACACCGCGGAAAGAGAAACCATTTCTTCCCCCCCACCCACCCCCCCTTGTTGCGCCCTTAATTCAGTTAGTATCGCCTTTCAGCGCAGTCCGCCTCCTCCGACCCCGGGAATAGAATGGAGGGCGGATTTCAGGGGCGGGCATCCCGAGAAAAGCGCCCATCACCTACGAGTGAATGGGGAGGAGTTGGGGGGCACTAAGGACGTGATGGTTCCGGGGAGCCATACAGGATAAAAGGAGAGTGCTAATATTACGAGGTTTCGAAGAATCTAAAATGCTATCACGGCTACTCTGTTTCAAGTAAAGCACGCTCGGAACTGCCATAATATGTCACATATGAAGTTCTATTTATTTTTCAGACGTCCTCATTCCCGACGCTGAGCGAATCATCTGAAGATCGGACATCGTCATCGGAGCCAGCGGTCGTGAAGGAGGCGAGGCTCAACATTCCCAAGCATCGCCCCACCACGACCACCGCCATTCCACTCCCTTCACCTGCGGCCAGTCTCGAAATTCCCCCGGATCCATCGCCCCAGATCAATTCAACACCCGTTGATGATCTTTCAGCAAGCAAGATCAGCCAGGACTTTCATAGGTGATCGCATGATTAAATTGATTTATCGATTATATTCAGGTCGTTTGGTGAGCACCTCCAGGAGATGTTCCCTTTCATCGACAGTGGAAGCAGGAGATCGTCTGTCGATGACTCCGACCAATCGACTGAAATCACCTCCAGCAATTATCTACACAAGCGCAGCGCATCCTATAAGAAACGCAAGCATCAGTGAGAAATTCAGGAAAAAACTTGTGTACCATAATTTTAGGCACGCGGACGAAGAGAAGATACGACCACTTGTGCCTCATAGCACGTCGTCGACTCCTCTGCGACGAACTGGTACTGGTTCATGATTATATTTCGCTCTTCGATGCTTTCTTCCTTAGAGACTCTCTCATCAAACATGGAATTAGCCCTTAGCTCCACTTCCTGCATGGCATCCAAATAAGCCTCTGCACAGTCCACGCTGGTCGCGGATGAGTATCGTAATGAGGAAGTGCCCGCCATCCGTCTCTTCCTCCTTAGGAGGCCCGGCGGCATTTAGACAAAGGCATCCCTTCCCCCCGCAGACGAGGGGGTCTATTCCAAACGCATCAGTGGGAAGGAGGGAGGAATGGACTGAGGGTGGGGCCGAAGCCAATTGAGAGAAAGAATTTGGAAACGGGGCCCATGATGACAACGTAATCGGCTTGATGCGAGTTGGGGCTTGAGCACTCGGGTGCGGTAGATAAGCATCTGAAGAAGGGGGCGCTGCAGTAGCATCCAAGGCAGAATATTCGCAACTGAGAAGTCGCAAATATATAAGGAAGTAAGCAAGATATTGTAATCTCGATAATTTCCAGGCATAATTTCATGATTTTCAGCATCGCAGAAGCAACGGCGGAATGGTGCGGCGGTGTATGGCCGGCCTCTATCGGATATGCCGAAGGAGCCTGTTCGCAACAGCATTTCCCATCCAGCTCACATATCCGACATCCCGAAAGTAGATTCCCAAAAACTGGCTGGTATCATAATATGCTCACAGGTTCACCGGACGGTAGCGACGACAGCCCCGACGTCCAAGGAGAACATCGCCATGCGAGAAAGGATCGCAAATTCGCTCCTGGAACAGTACCGGCCACAGGAGCTTGACTGCAGTCTAGGAGACTCCGTCAAGCTTTATCGAAAGGAACTGTGGAAAAGGTGGGAGTGGTTGGAGAAGGAGGCTTGAGGTGTGATTTGTTCAGGGTGACGAGTGGGTGGAAGGCACGTCCGAGTCGCCAACTCGTCAAGAAGGCCACCAAGCAGATGCGAAGGGAACACAAGGCCACTGTGACACTTGCCGTTGTTTTGGGTCAGTTTGCTTGGATCTCGACTTTGAAGGCTTGTGGTATAGGGTCCAGAATGTTGGGTAATCATGAAATACAGTTTCTTCTGTCATTTCGGCACTTTTCCTAAATCATCCAGAACGAAACCAAATGACAAATAGCTTATTTATTGGTATCGGTTTCCTAAGCGTCGCAATACACAGGGCGTCTGCAATGCAAACAGCAAGAAGTGTTCGACATATTCTAGCACATCCAATGTTTAATATTGTCAGGATCGATGGGAAAGATCTAAGCTCAAAGTTTCACCCTCAAACAAATCCCTCCGGTCACCTTCTCGGAGCCTTCTCCCCCGATGTGTCGCCCGTCTATTGTTGGCGCAAACAGTGTACGCGCATAGGATCGTCGTGTAAGCTTGGATGAAGTGCGGGGCGCGAGAACTCCTCCATTGGGAGTATGCCCCCTCTGAGCAACCATTGCCCGCACACAGCGCCTGAAACAGTTTGCCCTCTGAACGAAGGGGGGCGACGTTCGCGCATTGTCTTTTTCGACTCCTGGAATGGCTTCCCTCGAGGTGTTCCCACGAGCCAATCGGAGAATGGGAAGAGGGAAGGGCGCGAAATTCGATCGTTCGCACCATGCCGAAGGGGGAAAAAAGAGAGGCCAACTAGCCCAGCGGTCATTAGTTCACCGTTCCCCCTGCAAGTACTGCAAATGAAGAAATATATTAAAAGTGTTCCTTTTTTCAGCGGTATTCCTGGTCTTCTGGCTGCCGTTCTTCAGTCTGCATTTCACGAACTCGTTTTGTGTCCTGGTGAATGGTGAAGGCTGCATCCCG
Source organism: Levipalatum texanum (assembly GCA_014805385.1). NCBI lineage: Eukaryota > Metazoa > Nematoda > Chromadorea > Rhabditida > Diplogasteridae > Levipalatum > Levipalatum texanum. The sequence goes on from JACMIG010000020.1 coordinate 31,682, forward strand.
GGCCTGCTGCTCACCTTCACCACCTGGCTCGGATAGTAAGTTTTATTTTCTAGACCAGTATGTGGTCACGATCTACTCGCCTCCACAAGAGTGCAAACGAAGCCATAGACCTCCTCGTGTCTGTGGGTGTTAAGTGCCCCCGTATCACACACACTTGAGGATGTATCCATAATGAGCAAAGAGATACGCTGACGTCTTCTCATCGCTTCCTCCTTCCAGTATCAACTCCTCCCTCAACCCCCTCATCTACACTGTGTTCGACCAGCGGTTCCGCAACGCGTTCAAGAACATCATTTGCTGTGCGAAGGGTCGTCGATGAATGGGGAGAGGCCATCGGTCACTTATACACAAACATTTCGCCCGTTCCGTTCCCTCGATCTCGACTTTCATGACCCCTCCTCCTTTACCTCACCCAGGGCACAGTAACTCCCCCTGTCTTCCCTTAAGCTCTGCCCCCATTCATGGCTGCTTTGCTCTCCCCCTCGGTCACTCCTCCTTCAAAGTGTCAACGCCCGCCCCCTCCGCCATCGTTCACCTGTGGCACAAACAATGCAAACACATCCTTCCTCTTGTCCTTGACCGCCCTGTTTTCACAACGAGCTCCTCTTGCCCTCTTCCCCTGCCCCCCACTTCCCCACGTTGTCATTGGTCTATTGGTCTATTGTAGCAGTTCCAAATCTCTCTTCGCTTCGCACCTAGGCGCGAAATTCTGTTCAGGAGTCAGACTACGAGAAAGCTCTGTTTTCAGTGAGAACAGTTCGGGCGGAACGCGAATTTAGAAAAGTTTGGAACTGCCATAATATCTCCCCTCAAGCAGCTGCCATCGCCACCCACTCTTCCCGTGTAATGTATTTCCGAAACAAATACATCGCCCTTCATACTGTATCCGTTCTCCTCTCATATCGCTGTTCCCAACCCATTCCTCCTATCACCGTTTTCTCCGCGCGTTTTTAGATAAACGTTTTCGCGAATTGGATTTTCAGTCGGAGTGATTGAGCACGAGAAAGGGGAGGGGTTGACGACGAGGACTCGAGTATGGAAATGCCTCCAATATCGGCGTTTATCTTGGGTTTGTTTTGTAATTTGAGGCTGATCAATTAATTTAATAACTGTATGACTATACAGTTACTCAGTGTTAGTGCGACTTGAATTTTATTCTCAGTGATACTGGCTGCAACCACACCGCAGTGTTGGGGCTGCCTGCCGGAGTACATTTCCTCCTGCGTCGAGGACCTGCCCGTCGCAACGAACGACAGCATCAGCAACAACCTCGTCGACTCCCTGCTCCATGCCGTTAGCGAGAGCAAGATTGCCGATGTCTGCATGTCAGTAGTTGCTTGTTGATGTGTTTTGAAGGGGTGGGCTCTTCAGAGTCTACAAGTCGGCACTCCCCTGTCTCGACCGCCGCATCGAACAATGCGGAGACGACGAGGACAAGTAACTACGGCGAAGGGGGACTCCAAGTAGGGACTTTTCAGACACGCCGTCACCCGAACGAAACGACTCATCGCATTCATCTGCGCTAAACACAATCGGGCTGATCGCATTCTTCTAGCAAGGTTGGATTTATTTTATATTAGGGCCGTTCAATGACCCTAGGAGACGCCGATGTGCAATAGATCAAGATGCACTATCGTGCAAGCATTACATTCCAAAAAAGTGTAGCCCTGCTTTCTCTCGCGGAAACCGCTAGCAGTAAAAAAGGGCACTAAGCGCAGAGAAATATTTGCCCATCTTTGGTTCGGCAAAATATTTGCAGTGCACAGCGAGAACAGCTTGCACACGGAACATGAATTGAGATGGTCATGGGCCTCGTTCGGTAAACACCCCTAATTGGATGATTTTAGAAGCGCCCATTGCATTCACCGATCTCTCTCGGCCTACGCTCCCTCGTCCTGTCAGCTGGCGACTTCAACTTATGCCGAGAAACTCGCGAGCTGCAAGTAAGTGGCTTTCCCGTTCTCCTTATTTGGACATCTTTCAGATCTCTCTGCCAATCCTTCGACACTTCCTGTAAGAAGAAGATCGAGAATTCGCAGTCAGCAGTCTGTGCATTGCAACGACTGAAGATGCAGTGCGGTGAATCCAGTGAAAAGCTCTTCACAAAACTGCATCAGGTTCGGACCCTCTTACTTCGTTTTCTGACATCAATGTTTCAGGTGATGCTGGCGAACGACGATTTTCCTTTGGATTGCCAATATTCCAAGGCGCAGACCGTGACTACGCGAAAGAACAATATTCTGGCGGCCAAGGCCCTCTATCGCCATGCGACTTTGAAGCCAAAGTAAGTTACTTTATCAATCACATGAAAATTTTCATTTACTCTCAAGGCCCAAGTCGACTCTCGAGCCGATCACGATTCCTGTCCGCACGACGTCCACGACCACTACCACTACTCCGCGGTGAGGAACTTGAATTATAAGTTATTATTTGATATTTATTTAAAGTCCCGTCTACACGCGACCAACACCTCGTCGTCCGATGTATCGCCATAAGACAGTACAGTGGAACCAGCTGCTGGCCAGGACCTCGGTAGGGTCGTTCCCTAGGCTTCGTATTATTCCCTGCAGCCCTCGCCGCCCTCCCAGCCAATCGCCGCTGTCACCACAGCGAGTGTCGTGATCCCTCGCCCCCGCACGAATTCAACTTCCTCCTCCAAGAAACCCCTCGTCCCCGATGCCCCGGTCTCCCGTGGCCGCCCCATCTCCCTCACCTCCCCCACTCCTCTTCTCAGCAAGAAGTCCCAACCATGGAGGCCCTTCTCTTGGCTCAGCGGAGCTCGACCCATCCCTGACTCCATTCTCATCGAGAACTTCCTGCGATGGAAATCCACGACGTCTACGACGACTACGAAGCCTCGGAAATCAAAGGGCACATCGAAATCTACCACCGGTTCGGCTTCAACGAAACCTTCTCCATCCACGAAATCCTCAACGAAATCGTCTTCATCTACTAAGGCTTCAACGAAACCATCCCCTGCTCTTCCAAATCCCATGACTAATTCAATTGACGGGAAACATGAGTGGAACACCATTCAGACAGTGATAACTCCTCTTAACACCACTTCCGTCCCTCCAATTGAGTTGATAACCGGTAATTATATCAGGGCGACCTTAGAGAGAATGAAGGCAAGTAAGTCTGCGCCGCGACGTGTCATAGGAAATGCTATTGATAAGGTCATCAATGCTGTTCAGAATGTCATGAGTAACCTTTCTCCTGACAGTAGCTCTCGTATAATTAAGGGCGTCGAAGCACTAGCCAGATTTATTCACCCTGGCGAAGCTAACTAATTATCTGAAATTGGATTTAATATCAAGTCATTCCGAGTCCTTCATATATCCACGGTATCATCTACACTATTGTATTTGTTACATATTTGCAAGGTCAACCAGGTCACATTCATCCGCAATTTGGTGTCTCGGGAGCGTCGAATTAATATGCAATGTATAGTCACTAATAAAGTCTGGAATCTTTATCGCGTTGAATTGGGGTGTACATATGAGCAAGAAATGGGCAAAGATTGGGGCTGCGTGGCTAGGATCGACAACTGAAATTTAAGAACTTTTCTGCTTTTCTCATAGCAAAAGCTCCAACACATGGCGAATTGATAAGAGATATGAATATTTCGAACAACACACCGACGGAATCATACATAAGTATTTGGGGGGGCAAACTACCGGCGGAAAAGTGGACTTCTACGAACCGGGGTGTTTTCTTGCGTTCTCGTAACGATGACGGGAAATTTTCAAAAGTTCTAATGCGTTGAAATACGTGCCATATTTGGAGCATTACACGTTAGGGGAGCTGTTGGGGAAGAATGCAGTCAAAATTTCCACATGGATATTCCCAACTTCTGCGATGGGTACAAAGTGTTCTAAATTCCGAGAAAGACATGCAAGGCATAGAAGCGATCTTTGCATTGGAAAACTGTAAAATAGTCCCAGCTATTTACAGGTCGTAGGCGGACAAGATGAAATTGCGTTATGGATGAGCCGACACGTGGAGGGGATGAGAAAGCAAATAGAGTTCGGGCTTCCGGAAGTGAACAGAAATCGCGGCATTGGTACGTCATCAACCCGGGGCGGAAAACGATTGAAATCTAGAGAAATGCAGGAGGCATAGACATGTACTACTACCGGTAGTGACGGGAGAGTGGAGTGAAGACTGAGGAATTGGAGAGGGCAAGAATATGAGGAGGGGGGCATCATGGTCACCTAGGCTATACAGGAGTGGGATCCGGGGGAACGGAGGAGGGAGGAGGGATGGAATGGGTATGGGAGACCGCCATGTGTGTTACAGGAGTGGTTCCCGATGACTGCGCCCGGGAGTTGCGCGAGGAATTCGTCTGCAATCACATAATTATATGATGTACACCGGCAGTAAACAATAATCCATCTCATGGGAAGGACGTGAATCTCGGCGATAGGGACTGACACTGTCATGCATCTATAACTCAAGCAATTTTTCGCGTCGTTCAGGCAGCTTGGAAATGACAGAAAGAGAGGCTCGCAGCGGCGAATCTTCGCACACGGAGAATAATTAATGTGCAAACCCGGATCGGACTACAGTATGCGCATTCTCGTAGAATGCATCGTTAGGAGAGTGCATGTTGATTATGCGCGCATAGTACATCTCCGGCGTCACAGGCCAATAGGTCTGGACAACACGAGGGGAAGTCCTCTTATGGTGAATCTAAATCGTTAGAAACGTTACTCCCGGTTAGATCTTGTTAATAAGAGAAGTCATGACTGTTATTATCACCGACCACCTTGTCATAAGGTTCATACCTGCTCGTATTCTGCGTTAAGCTTGCGCGAGTCGTTTTCGAGGAACTGAAATATCATTGAGCATAGGCTTAATAACGGAAAGTACCGTAATGCATTCCAGCATGCGCTCAGGAAGAACGTCGAAGGTGGGACGATCCAGGGGATCATGATGCCAGCAATCCAACATGACGTCATACCTTCAATGTCATTATCGATTGATTCGTCATGAAGCTTCGCTTACAGAACATCCGGGCAGAAGTTGGGCTTTCCGAGGCGCTTGCCGGATTTGATGAAATCGAGGATGGTGTAGGTCGGGACGTCCGTGTACGGCAGCATTCCCCGAGTCATTATCTCCCACAGAACGACGCCGAAGGCCCACACGTCTCCGGGGAGGGTGAACTGGAAGGGGACGATAACTTAGGGTAATGTAGACCCCATCAGGGCTCATTGTCTAGGACCACGACTGCTGATGGTGGATCCTCGACCTCCAGGTTCCTCATGTACAGTTCAGAATACTTGATCTCAATCTTACCTGTTCGCTCTCGAGTGCCTCCGGCGGCATCCATCGTAGAGGCATCTCCCTTCCCGGATGCATCGGCGCGTACTCCTGGTTCGTGACCTCACGGCACAGTCCGAAGTCGGCGATCTTGATGCACATGTACTTGTCGAGCCTGAAAACTCCATCATCAATTTCAGTAAATTCAGGCTGAAATGTCCAATTACATGCAATGATCAGATACATCGATTTTTCTTCATGAACGATAGATTTTTGGGAGTTCGTCCCTGCATTCTTCCTATAGGACATTGCTGCTCAAGATCGGCGAAACGTGGCTTTTTCATAATAATAATTGGGGGAGGAAAATGGTATTAGGCGTCATTCGGTATTAATCAAGGGCATATCTAATCCACTCCCGTCGACCGATTGAGCGGAAGCGCGTAGCGAGGATTAAGAGTGCTTCAGAAATGTGTATCCGTGCTTCGAAAATCTGCACCCTCGCCGATTACGTCTATTTCCTTCCAAGATCCCTGTTATTCGATACTGGGGATAATGTGACATAGAGATCCTTGGACTCTGATTTAGTGAAGAGTACGGTTTCCTACAACTACGCGAAGAACAGCAAGGATTCCCTATTACGACACACAGGGCTGAAAGTGGGGCAAGTCCAATAAAGGCAATTTATTATAAGGGATGCTAAAACGCTTACATGCAGTTCCTTGTGGCGAGATCGCGGTGGATGAACTTGTTCTCGTGTAGGTATGCCATTCCCTCTGCGATTTGCTGCGCGAACACCAGAAGCGTACGCAGGGTCGGTCGCTGAAAACACCACACATTAATTGCGTACTATAATTGACGACTCACGTTTCCTTCGTCCTTGAGGTACTTGGCAAGGTCTCCGTTGTCCATGAAGTCGGTGACGATGATGGGGATCTTGTCCTCGGTGAAGGCGATTCCGAGAAGTTTCATCACTCGCGGATGGTCGAAGCGGTCCATCATCAGCCCTGAAATAGACATTTTTATAATAGCTCCGAGATTGCTTTTCCAAACTACGGAGAATCCCTCACGATCCTAGCGATTTCCGAGCTCTTTCCTATCTAATTTCCTGGTTTGGAGAGCGAAGATTGTGATGGACTAAAGCTCGTACGTGTGACAATCTCTTACTAGAATCCATTATGCTCTCCCACTCAGCTCAATTTTCACTTGCGAGTCGTTGATGAGCTTAGCACGTAGCAGAAAAACTCACCCCCAGGGAATACACTCCGACACAGGCGGAATCAAAAGAGCACGAAATTAAGGAAGTACCTTCGTTGATGAACTCGGCGATGCTGGCGGAGTTCTCGCCGTATCCGGGGATGGTCTTGCAAGCGACGGCGGTCTCGTTTCCATCATCGTCCACCATCGTCCCCTTGAGCACGATGCCGAAGTTGCCTGAAATTTTGCCGTTATAATGCTATAATGTTCTATTCAGTTCTCTTTCCGTTAAAGAATGAAGAGAGCGTAATCGAGATCTCGCACCTTTTCCAATCTGCTTCTCGAGCTTGATGTTCTCCTCCTTGACGATGAGACGGGAGTCGATGTTGCGGAAGAGGCGCTCGTAGTTGCGATCGTACTCGCGGGAGAGAGGAAAGCGCGTCTCCTCCGGCCCGTTGGGCACGTACGTGTTGCGGTCTGAAAGGAGGGTATCATCACAACTCCAAGCGCATCCAGTACTCGTTTTCTTTATATTGAAAAAAAGTATTTCTGTCCTCTTTTGCGCGGATTGTGGACGCCCTCGGACCAGCTCTACTACTCACGGGGAATGTTGTTCCTCGGATAGGAAGTAAGGGTGTCGAAGGGGACGCCGATGCTCCCGTCGTTCTTCCTGTCAGAGGGCATCAGGCGCTGAACGTGGGAATAACTAACATTGCTTAATTTATCAAAGTGACATAATGAGTGGCTGATTGAATTTTTTGTTAATATTTATGGGACTCACCGGGATGAGGCGGTACTTCTTGCCAAGAAGGATAATGAGGACGATGATTCCGATGATGGCGATGAAGGCGACGACGCCCACGATCACCTTCCACGTCACGCCCCCGTCCGAACCTCTGCTAGACGTCCTTTCTACCCATGCACCCTCATGTCTATCTTACCCCGAACGCGCTAGATCGGTTTGCGATCCACTCTCCAAGTACGACCCATGAGTAGGGATGACTTCGTAGTTTTTAGTTCCCTCGAACTCCCCATACATCTTCACCGATTTACATTCACGGTCATATACCATTCCGGATCCGAGCTCGCATGTTATGCTTGAAATATATAACGTTACATTTTGCTCACGAGAAAACTAACCTCTCGGAGTTGTTAAAAATGGGCTGGCAGATTTGATTGCAAATGAGAATGCGTGAGTTGGCGAGGGAGTCAAATTGCGTCCCCTCCAGCTCCCAGCGACGGTTTCCCAGTGGCGAATGCTGTAAGAATTATACCTAAAGGGACGGCAGACATTCGCAGTTCACTAATCGAAACTCGATGTTTTGAAATAATACGGTGACTGCAAGTCAAATATTTTTCAGTATCCACTTTTTATTTTCTTAATTAAACGGCCAGTTGAACGCACCTTGAATATGATCGGAGGGCACTTGCTAATCAGCGCAGTCGTGGGGCATGAATTCTTCTCGCTTATCGGCAATACCTGCCGAATATCAAGGGTTTCAAAACTCAACACATGGGTCTCACATCTCCCTTTCCCGTTGACTTGGGACACCAGGCACATCCCAGGGGATCGTTGAATCCATATGCCATCTCCTTGCAATCGCCTTCCTTCGATGTGTACAGGCCGGAGCAGGAAATCTTGTAGCGCTTGACCTGAGAACGGATCTATGATATCTCATTGCATGAAAACTTGTTCGATTCTAAGCCAGTGACCATTTTTTTATGTATTTTTAGAACGGTCATTTCTGCTTTCATTGCTTCTCACTTTCGATACACGGCATCACCGGTTAAAGACGAAAAAGAGAGATTTCCATAGCTTGCAACAGTTTCTGAACCCCCATTATAAGCCCTGTAATTCCGTCTGGGGGTTCCGTATCAGAGTGTATCACAGTTCGGTCCCCCGGACAGTGTACGGTCCGCTCTCCAAATCCGCTTATGACACGGTAGAGAATTTGGCGGAGCTCGTACCGTGCGTTCGGAGGAGGATTTGGGGGGCTATGGCGCGCGGTTTATCTTTCAGAGCCTCGTCTCATCCTATTCCCCCTCTGTGTCCTCGAAAAGTCAGCTGCCCAATTTACAAACGAGCCTCGAGCATTCGCGTGACCAAAAATTGGAAATAGCCATTCATACAGTTTTGAAGCCTCTAACATACCGCGTTCTTTTCAGCAATGAGAATGGAGGTGTCGTCGACATTCCGCGAAAATGAGAAACGCTTCGGTGGCTCGATGAATTTGTGCAGGGATGGAAGACCGGCCTGTAGTTGTTGTTGATCTACCACTCAGAACGAATCAATACCTCGATGGAATCCTTAAATCCGAGAATGTCGGCGGGCCATCGCTCAAGCATGTCGTCGCTCGCCATGAACATAGCTTTCGAGATGCGATCGAAGCTCATCTGCGTGTAGTCGCGGTGGGGGGAGTCAACCCTGAATTAGACAATTTCCATGAGAATCCTGAGCACCTTCCTCACCTGGAGATGACTTTTCCGCTGAGACCTTTGTAGTTATCCAGCATCGAATAGCGATACTTCATTTGAGGCACCAAATCCAGCCGACACACGTCGTATGCTCCTTTTTCGGCTGTGTACATCGAGCATAGCTCAGATCTGGAACACCATCATGATTATGTAGTTGAACGAGCCTCAGCGTACCTTCCATCTCCGGTATTCCTGGTAAAGATGTAGCAGGAAGGCTCGAGATTTTTCGGATCCTTTGGATAATCGCATTTCTGGAAAGTGTCCATGTACAAATATTGCAAATTACCCCAACAAATAATTCTCCGATTTGTTCCAGCTTAAAGCCCTTTTGATCTATCGAATGTATATTCAAAATGCACTCATCAATTTGAACACAACGATGTGCACATGGGTTTCCGTAGAAATGTGTGTGCCACTTCAATTGTTAGCAACACAGGACGATCGAGACTCACCCCGAAGTTGAGAATACTCTCATTCTGGCAGATGTTCCACGTTTCCTCCATGGCCCGATTGATGTTGTGGAGCTCGAAGGTGCATACAGCTCCCTTGGTCTCCGAGGCGAATCCGACAAAGAGCTTCTGCGTCGACGAATCGTACATGGCAGATGCGACGGAGACGTTGTCCTTGGAACCTGAGCATCATGGTGTTTTTCACGGTTTACAAATATACATAATGGTTATTTAAAAGTACAATAACTAAACACGAGAAACCGAAGCTCGATGAGCAAGTGAGGACGAGGTCAATCCGCGATTCCAGAGTATCCGTCTTGTCGCCGTTGCACATTCGGGCGACCTGTACACATTTCTTGCTTATTCCGCATAGTTTTGCACACGTACCCGAACCATCGAGACATTCGGGATGGGAAGTCGATCATTTTGGGTCGACTTCAGTCTGGCGAAAGGCTCGTTTGGGTGCGTGGAAGAGCTGACGAAGTACGAATAGCCACCTTAAACCGTTTTTTTGGACTTGGCCTTCTTGTTTAAAAACCTTCAGTAAAGGCAGTGGCGAGCTTGTGGTTCTTCATGAACGGAATATCCGTGTTCTTGCCATTCCATCGTTGATCTTCTTTGTGGCCACTGAAAGACCTTGGTAATCGAAAAAACCAGGACAACCACAGTCCCCAATCGTGCATCGACTTCAAGAATAGTGCTAGGGTTTTACGATCAGTGGAAAAGTAAAAGGGGGTGTTACACAAAGGGAAATAACAAATCACAGCACTCCGACCTTGCGTCTACCAACAGAGAATCGTCGTCGAGCTTGAACGTGTAGACGGAGGCCTTGCCGCTTTCGAATGTGATGCGGGCGAAGATGTGGTCACCTCCGAGCGTTGATACGGCTCCTGAACAAATAGGTTTTATTACAATACAGCTATTTAATGTGAAAAATTTTCACGCTAGATGAATTATATGTACATTAAAATATCCATGAATAGCTTACCGACGATGTCCCCGTCGGCCTGTCCATCCTCTTCCTGTCGAACCTTGTTGAGTCGGCAGGACCACGTTGCTTCGTCTTTGCGACAGGTACTGTAATGGACTCGTTGCCCCCTCCATTGTTATCTTTTCTTTATCTAATTTTGGAATGTCAGCCATACTCGGCTACATTATCGTGATATTTGCCCCGATCCCTATTTCAATCCAATCTCTTTGAGTGATCTGCCTCTCTGTTGACAGCAATGCACCGTTCGGCCTTCGAGACGTAAGCGACTAATATCTTGCTAATCCCGGGTCTTCATCTGCAGGCATCGCAACTCTCAATTGAACGCTGCGTGGACTCATCTCTTAAAGGGCGCCCGCACTTTTGCTCACTGAGAGCGAAAGAGGAGAGAGGTCAGGAGGGAATGAGATGCAGAGACATAGGGTATCCATGTGACATATTATCCGCTAATCGAGACCCACTATACGGGGTGTGATGGAGTGTTGAGAAAGATGCCATGCTTGTTTGTGGCCAGGAGAGGGAAGAGTCTTCGCACTTCCCTTCCAATGGGCTCGCGTCATAATCTCACGGCGACGAAAAACGGAGACTAAACCAGGCTGCGTTGCCGTCTGGGCTCTGTCGTAATGGGTTTCCGGAAGCGATGACATCGTGACATATGGACATAATCTCGGGGGTGGATCTGTTTCACACCTGCATCGCCGGGAGTCGCAGTAGAAGAGTGCATTGGCGGAAAGAAGCTTGAGCTCGAGGAACCGATCGACGGCGTACGGGAGCGTCAGAGAAGACAGCTGCTTGCCTGAAAAACAATGACACTCTCACTACACGTTAGATTTTATAACCTTATCTAACAAAGACTGAGCGAAACACGAGACTGCATCAAACAATCGAAACGTTTTCGAACTGTTACTGACATGGCTCCTGGCCGTTGGTCGTAGCGTAGAATCCGATGGTGCGCTCACTCGCCACAGCAAGTACTCCATCACGAGATGTCACGCCGAGAACCTGAAATGTTACAATCCCTCGGGCTCTTATTTCAGAACAATGCAACCACTCTTTGGGGACACTGTCAGTTTCTGCTGAGCATTCATAATCTGTATGGCAGCTCTCTAGTTTATCTTGTCGCTATCTTACTGATTTTCGTTTCTTCAACGATCTTGTAACATATTTGCACAAGGGGGGGTTGTTCATCGCTCTTTGGCAACTCTTTGGAACCTTGGCTTCACGTAAAAATTTATTAAGGAGCCCTATGATATCGCTCTCGCGGTCTGAGCGACGCTCGTAAACCTGAGCTGTGGGGTTGTAACAAGGATGGCGAACAATGACTCATACCCAAGGGTGGAGGGGGGGACAGCTCATGGGAGGGTCACTTCGCCCCGTCAATTGACTGTTGTCTGTTCTACTAGGCACGAGGAGGGATTCCCGCGTCAGCTGTTCAGAAATCGTGTCAGTCTCAATTTTTCTCGCCCTTCTCCTACGCACACGACGGAAATGGCGGGAGAGAGGCGCCGTCTCTCGCAGATTAAACGAAACAATGCCGGAAGAGGAGGGCGGACTGGCGTCACCCTCCCCTTTCTACTCCTATTACTCCCCAACACAATCTCTACCCTGGATTCGATCCCCGTGAAAGGCAGCTTATTTGCGTCCGCTTCGCACAGCGTTGGATCGGAGTCGATCAACGAAACAGAGCGATCCGATTATTTTTGCATCTGTTCTGGAGCTTTCCTGGTCCCCCTACAGAAACCTTACTCCGGTCTTCTCTTAGAATTTCTGCATTGGGCACTCTTTCGTCACATAATCCATTGGTGGTAAATTTGCGGTAATGTATGAATCGAGCACGAGGGGCGCCAATGTGAGGACGTATAAAATTCGACGTCGAAATGCAAGGAACGGGAGGTCGTAGGAATTCCGAATTACGAAGATCGTGGATACCTGGTGACCGGAGTCGGCGAGTTCCATGCAGAGAACGGGCTCGTGTTTATCGTGCAGTTCCTTCGTTGGCAGGCTGCCAGAGGCCACCGAAGCAGCGATCAGAAGCAGCTGTAGCCACACTGAAAAGAATCATACATTAGTGATGGCAAGATGCATCCTCAAATATCTGGCGTCCCTTCATTTGTCTAGTCTCGCAGATGTGAGACTAGACAAATGGAGATGGGCCAGATATTCGAGCTGTAAATACAAACGAATAAATGAAAATATTAAAGATTAAAGTATATACTCACCTTGAAATGCGCCACGGTGCCTCATCATGGTGGCCACCCGTTGGTCATCCGTTGCTGTCCTACCGTACACTGGGAAGGAAATCGCGCCCACCCTAAACACCCTCATTATTTCCACGCCCCCGCATATTGGTCGGTATACAACGCGCGGTTTGCAAGATATAACATACAAACAGTCCCCTGACGTAAACCGCGAGTTTTGCAATAGACCACGAGTCGAGAAGGCGACGATGCGACCGATTGCACAATCGGCCTATCGATCGGTGCCGGATCAAGCGGAATTGATGCGCGGTAAGGCAGTCAGGGAGAAGCACCCATTCGTGATGAGAACAACCCGGTTGGCTGAATCATTGTTCTCCCTTCGTACCCCTTCTCCCCGTCCGCCCCCTTATCCAGGGGGGGTTCAGTCACTCCCGCAAATTTTCGTCCTGGACAATCGACGACTCCAAGATGCGTTTCTGTTTGCGCTTTGAGAGCGAACGGACTAGCATGGAGGGGCAGTGGAACAGGAGGAGGAGGATGGAGAAGGAGAGGGTGCCCCACCCTCCCTGGAGGGCTCCGGCGCCGAGGAGTCATGAATGTTGACGATGACAATGCGAGAAAGAAGATGGAGAGTATCAATAGGGCACGAATGGCCCACTCCCTGACCATGATTCAGCGAATACGTAGAAACGCATTGCACGGATGAGAAATCGGGCATTCGGTCGTGAACTCATTCGCAAGTGGCGGAGAGAAAGGGAGGACGAGGACCCCACTCCCACGTAATTCGAGACATTCCCAATGGAGCCATGGGCAGGGGATAAAAAGAGCGCAACTGGCAAGTGAATGAACCGGGGTTTGTCAGGGGTAAAAGAGTGACGCGCGGGGGGGGGGGCGCTTGGATCAGTGTGGAGGAATGCCTCTCTTATCGGGCGCTATGACTTAGCCTCTATCGAGCGGCGCGACACTACCTGCCACCCCCCGAATGGAAGCAATTAAGGAAAAGCCGTGGTGGGGGGAAATGGGGCACGATCTGATACGGGCGCGGACGGGGGACATGTGAGAGGGGGCAGAGGGAGGACGGCCGAGGGACACGATCATGCACAGAGAGCGCAGACAGCCACACAGAAGTAGGGGGGAGAGAGCGATCGATCGATCAGAGGGGGGTCTATTTGCAATGGGGGGAGAAGGTTGAAGGTGGGAGAGCGCCGCGATCAGTGGCTGATTGATCATGGCACAAAGCACGATTAGAGGTGCACGGAGTCCTGGGGGAATACCGCCTTGGATCTCGAGACAATGCCCCGAGAATGAGCACTTGGTGTGCACAAATCTTCACAAAATGCCGTCGCCACGATTCGCCATCCGAAGCGTACCATAAAGCACTGCCGCATAAGCACACACGACACGCAAGGGGGGAGAGATGGAAAGTTATTACTAGGAGGTTTATTGGGGTGGAAGGCGAGAGGGGGGAAAGAAGGCGGCCGTGGGGTCAAGAACTGCCAAAGGGACACAACAAGCCCTCCTCGTTCGATATCTGGCCCTCTCTCGCCCGTGGAAGTGGCCGATGGCCCACCCCCCTTCTCTCACCCCTTCTTTCATGCATCATTCAACGTTCTCGCGCCTCGGAGGCCTTTTTAGTCTCGCTCCGAGTAAACTCCCCCGCCTTGCCACTTCTAATTATAGTCAACACACCCTCGCAATACACATGGCTTCTCCCATTATTCACACAATCAGGCTCCGGAAATCAGAATGCCGCCTTTTCGCCTTAATCATAGATGCTTAGCAGCCGTTCAATGAATTGGCTTTCTAGGAAGCATTCATTGTGTCTGCTCATGAGTGAAATTTGTGCTCAGATTTCTCCCGGTTCGGATCTTTTGTTATGTTCAGAAGATTACCTTTCAAGAACAAGACCGTGAAATTTTATCTTCTGCTCGAATGCGGACTAAGTTACAGAGAAAGTAAAACACTGCATGGACAGTCAAGCGAAATGCTTCATGCGAGTTGTGCAACGGACTGATACACTGTCTGGACATGAAAAGGGGATGGAAGCGGAGCATTATTCAGCTACAAGTCCAGGCAAGATTTGTCTATTCTCGAGATCATCAAAGGTCACTGAATCGGACATGATACAAGTCAGCAGGATGAGTTATGTATGATTGAAGATCCATTGAGTGAAAGCAACATGAGGGACGTACTGGATGTGACTCGGGAAACCGATATTATGAAAAATGATTGTCTCAAAACTGCTGCGATATCACTTACGGGAGCATTTCAGAGGGGGCGCAAACTAAGTACTAGGGCAGTATTTCGGATGCTGGTGTAATCAGGGCCTCGAGGCACCGTTAGAAGGTTCCATAACGTGGACTAGAACCCATCGCCGTTTCCATTGTTTCTCGCACGGCGATCGAATGCTGAGAACATCCGTACGACGACGTCTCTCATCTTCGAGATCTCGTTATCCTGCTGCAAAACAAGGGAATTGCTTCTAATTCCATCCTGAGATCAAACCAAGATGCCCCCCTTCGGCATGGCGACTAATCCCATGGGAAGACCTCGTATCATCACTTTTTCATTCGACCACGATCTAGACTGAGCCGTTCCGGGAAGACCCGATTGCTCAATCCTACAGTATCTCTCACCAGCTTGTAGAACATGCAGTAAGTTCCCGCCTCGTCCTCGCCCAGTGGACAATCGGCGATACCATTGCACATCTGAAAAATATTGTTTTTGATGAATTTGATGACGTCACACAAACCTCGAAACTGGAAATGCAGGGGTACGATCCATCCTTGAGCTGCGAAGGACACGCAGACATCTGGATTAGCTCGCAACCTGCATAACATATGTAACTGTAGCCCAGAATAGTTTGTGCTCTCAGGGAACCGTATTATTTTCGTCGTACGCAATTCGACTCTCACGCAAAGGAGTAAGGTGTAATTTCGTTGCGTAAAATGCAACGGTGGCAACATTCCCGTAGTGAACGAAGGTAATTACTATGTGGCCCTGTTCCATTTATAGGAAGTGCGGGGGAAGAGATTAACCCAGTAGGCATTAGCTCATTTCCGAGAAACAGCTCACTGTAGGCAACGGGTGTCAACAAGCCGCGCTTTTGCACTTTGAGCAGTTCGCTTTTTATTGTATTTACAAGATTGAGTTGTAGCCATGTCTGGTGGCGTTGATCATCCTGGAAGTCCCTAGTATAGAGATCCCGTATATAGAGGAAGTGAGAGATACGCGCCCGGGTCCAGACCACATCATAAGTGTTTTTGCCCCTTAGCCACTCGCAACTTGTCAGCACTATCCATGGCACTCGAAGTCATTACTACGGTAGGCCAGCAATCAGTGTCTCGCCCACGCGAGGCAGAAAAATGGTCAAAGTGCAAGGCGTCATGCAATTTCCAAGGGCACCTTCTAGTTCAGTGTTCAAAATTCTTCAGAAGACAAGAGTTACATTTTCGTAGGAGATATAACAGGCAGAGAGATGCTCTAGGAGAAGGATCACTCACGTAGAATTGCCTCTGGCGGTACAGTTACGTTGACAGGAGGCATCGGATGGCGACGATGATGGGCCTTTGGAGTATAACTTCGGATTCCGTCCGACTGAAACAGAGCTCTGCATCAACAACATGGAGACTTCCCTACCGGTATACGATTGGGAGCAGGGATACTTCCGCATGAAACTATCGATGCCATGCCGAGGAGGAGGACGGACTTGATCAGAGCGGACATACTTAATCTGAGAGGAGCTCGCGACACCTGAGGGAGAAGTTGAAGGGGACTGAGTGGGGGTCTCCTCCTTCGAAGGCTGGGGCGGAGTCAAGGGGCGGGGTCTCTGATCTTGTTGCGAGAGATGGCGAGAGAAAGCTGAGGGGGCGGTCACCTGCGGGAATCAGGAGGACCAGAGAGGGAAGACGTTCCGGAACGGTGGACAGGATTAAGAGAGATGGACACTGGATAATGTGATGAAATTCAACACGAGAAATTTCCAACGAGCAAAGGTACGATATAGCCTTTATACCATGTAGGTTACTTTGTACTCCAAGGTTCAGTCCTGAAACGTGATTTCAATTGTTACTTCATATTCGATCATGAGTTATTATTCGGTTCTTTCAGGGTGCCGTATTATATTGTCGTATAGGTCGTTCTATATCCTTGAATGTTTCCTTTCGAAGGATTTAGTGCGGGTGTCTGATCTCCACAGTTTGTTTGCGAGTTTTGAAGTTGTACTTGACGTCTGGATAGTGTCATTGGAGGTGCACAAAAACGCTGGACACGCGTTTGACTGATAAAAATGTTGCGATGAAGGGGTGGAAGGGCGACTCCTAAGAACCCGGCACGGTGCCGAAAGGACGACTTGCGATCAATTGATAAGGGCGACTGCTAGAGAAGGGAAAGGAGAGGCTCTGCCCTCTTCAAGCCCCCCTCTCACCACTCAATCTCGCCTCTCTCGACTGCCATTGCCGATTTTCGGAAGACGGGCCGCCAAGAGTAGGGGGTGTCATGTCTTCCGAATCCGATGGTGAGTGATGTCGAGTTCATCCCCCCGAGCCACCTCTCACTCAAGTACTCTCACGATATCGGGGCACTCTTTGTATAGTCACACACAGGCTCCAAAGCCCGAATATTTCGTAAACATCACCTCTCTTCAACTTCATTTTTCCTAATTTAAGGCTTTCATATTCCATTTGAACTATTGACTCACTAGAGTGTCCTTACAGATGAGGTCATTGTAGATAAGAAAGCGGATGTCTTCAAGAAGCCTTTCCCACCGCCTTCACCCAAGGAGAAGTCCGCCTCGCCCGAACCAACGTCGCCGGATCCACCATCGATCAAGCCCCTCCTGCATCAGATGAACGAAATGGCGGAATTGCCCTACAAAAAGGCACCTGAAACCTAGTGAGAGCCATTTTTGAATCGGCTATTGATCGGGTTGCAGTGATTTCGTCAATAATCACGACATGAAGCCGGTGCTTTTCGGAGTTTTCGCCGAGATGCAGGAGAAGATAGGTCAGTTTGAGTAGGCGTAAGATATAAAGAAAGGTTACAGATGTTTATGATGAAATATGCGGACTGTAATTATGTTACCCTTATTTCCAGCTGTTCACCTCTCGCGCGAGAAACAAGCCGCCAAACCGTATATGGCGAGCGACAAGCTCAACAACATGCTGGTACGCTAAGAATGGAATGCAATCTAGTGATCACTGAATAGAGATCGTACTTGTCCCATTCCTGTAGCTGCCCTATAGGAAAAGACTTGTTTTCTGGTAACAATCTTGTCCCGGTCCCGTATTCTTGCAATACAGGGAGAATCCAGCTGACATTTTCTCTTTTGCACAGTCTGGGTGGAACCGTTTCCGCGAATTCTGAACTAAGTCTGGTTTATGAACTATTTGTAATGTCAGCATGCAGTCGAACGCACAAAACATGGCTTTATCCATGCGGAATTCATTATAGCACAAATTATGTGCATATGTGTTGTTTTTGGTTACCGCGACATTCATTTAATTAATTTCCGAGAAACAATGAACGTGCAACTATTTCAGGTAGACTGTCTTGCGGGGGCAGAACTCGGGCCTCCATCGCCTGAGCCCGATCAAGCCATGGCCATCGACGAGGACGAGTACAAGTGCGACCTCGCAAAGATCAAGGACAATCACATGGCTCTCAATGCAGACATTCATGAGGCAAGTAGCATTCCGTCCGTCCTGCTCCATCTCCATTGAAAATAGAGTTCTCTCGCTGTCGAGTGTTGAAGACGAGTGAAGACGAGTTTCATTAGCCGATAATACATTGACGCAACATTATTCGTGTGTCGTCACCAGAAGCACTAGGTCATGAAATGCGGGCCCTATTCTTAGACACATTTTACTTCTTGGAGACGAGAAACGTCACAGGCGCCGTGGCCACAACAGATCCCTACTAGTAAATGGGCAAAAAACACGTGATATGCTTACGTAGATGAGTATTATTATTCATTTGCCCCTGGGTGTAGTGAATCAAGCACCGATGAGCAATTATCATCACCAAATGTCGCAACTTGGACACGCTGCGAAACGTCTCCTGACATTTGGGAAAAGGAATCACTGGGATCATAAAAGACACACTAGACAAGTCGACGTCATCTTCCAATTTATTCTGCGCTATTTTTGAGGGCTTCCGACCCACGCACTTTTCATCAGGAAGGTAGAGACAACTACAAGAAGCCAAAACCCGACTCATTAGTACCCGCCCCTTCAGATTAAAATATCTTTTTCAGCACAGGGAAGTAGCCCAGAAAAAGATGCTGACGATCATCTCTAAACAATCGATTCTTCGACCCATCAAGGAAGAGGTCTCGTCGTGTGAATTCACGGAAAATTTAGAGAATTCCAGGATAAGGAACGTTGCCTCGAAAATGTTTCGAACATTTACTTGCCGCTGGAGGAATTGGTGAAGAAGAATACAGTGAACGGCATAATGCTTCTCAACAACAAGTGCCTCGATGCCAGGTAATGTCACACTGTTTCGTATTATTTTATTTTCCACGGTGGTCCAGACTTCAATCTTCTCACTATTGTTTCTAGACCGTGCTGACAGTTAGAGAAGCGAGAAAGTGAAGAAGAACAGGCCATTCTGAACGCACATCCCGGACCGTAATATTACAGTTTGCCATTTAGTCTGGTCAATGACTGATGATAAATAAAACCGATCAAGCTTCCGTTCCGGATCTACCATCGTCTAGACTGGGTAGCTGATATTCCCAAGCCTTCTTAGATGAAGACTCGAGATATCCATTGTTGAGACATCAAAACACTTCTCCTTTGATCGAGATGAATCCTTTCACACAAAGGATATTCAAAAGAAACCGGATGCGGTCTCGGGAGACTTGGGAGATATTTGGCAAACCTTTGATTTGAAACGGATATTCTCATATATGATCAACAAAAGAGGCAAATTTTCAATGGACCTAACTACAGATTATCAGACTGTTATTAGCGGAAGTTCAAGGATTTAATTTCCATCATGAAAAGGTCTACTGAAAAGAGAAATTCATAGCGAGATCTATTTCAGCGCAAAAAAAAATTGATGGATACAATAAGTTCAGTCATTTCAGTTTATATTAGTCGAAAAAGTGCCACTTTCGGCATACAGAACTGGGTAGTATTCTCAAAATTCAAGAAGAAAAGAAAATAATGTAATTAAACGTTCACGGAATGTGCAGTCGTTTGAGGCGGCGCCGTCGGAACTTCCCTAAGGAAACTACGGACGTCCTTCTCGACTACTTCAATCGCCACATCGATCATCCCTACCCGAGCGACGAGGAGAAGCAATCCCTCGCCAAGAAGTGTCACATGTCTGTCTCCCAGGTACTGCCTTGATATAGTCGGGAATACCAGAGATCTATATATTGTTGCTCAAAACACCTGACAATCAACGTTTGTATCGTAACAGGCTCGTTCGGTGTGGAAAGCATTTGACCAACCATATCTCTTTCGAAACATACTGCGTTCAACTGTAGTTCTAAAGATAGCGTGCATCTGATTATCAGAGAAATACTTGCACCTCAGTTTCCATCCGTGGTCATGTTTCGATAATTGTCAACCAATGACGCGTCATTGCCTTTCTTATGATAAGCGTGTCGTGAGATGGCACTGCCCTTCACTCCCCGACCCATATCATGTCAAAAGGACAAGAGCCTAATGCCCCATCGTGTTCAGGTGTCCAATTGGTTCGGTAACCGAAGAATTCGGCAGAAGAAGCAAGTCAAACGTCCCTTACAACCACCATCGAAGGAAAAGCTGAAGCTCCTCGCCAACTCCCAGAAACACATCGCGAAGGCAACGGCGCTTATAACGAATTCTCCGCGAAAACGTGAGCATGTCTTATGTGTGATTCGCTTGGAGCAACCACGTCATGGCGTTCTTTGAAATGCGATCATACAATTTCGATAAAGACTACAATTGATTTCAGAGAGTAACACCAACGGTCTAGCCGGAATGGGGCCGTTTACGCCTTCGATTGGGGCCCAGGGAGGCGTACCTACAGGGTACCCATTCCCCGGGATACCAGGAATGCCTCCTGGAATGTTCCAGCATTTTGTAAGCCCGTCAATGAATGAGTGGTACAGAATGGGTTTCTTTGGGACGGTGATGATTCCTGCGAAAGTTTTGCCATACATGCAGTACTACTCACATATGTATCTAGTAGAAATTATATCATCCCGAAAATAAAAATTCTATGAAAATCTGAAAAGCAATAGACACTTTGCAGAACTTCTACCCTCCCGGATACCCCGGCATGCAGGGACAAATGATGTGGCATCCAGCAATGTTTCCGGGCATGATGCATCCACCCTTCCCCCCGGCCCAGTCCAATGCCCCCACCATGGGACTTATGCAACCTACCATGAGCATGCCCCCCAATACCCAGCCCCAGCCCACGCAGACCACAAACGCCCCCGCCACCACTTTCATGCCTCCTCCCTCCACAGGCATGGCCCCTCCCAATCCCCCCGTAGGACCCAATCCTCATATGAATCTGCCACCATTGAATATTGTGTCGAATGACTTCGTGCCTCCCCCCATGCCTCCTCCTCCTCATCTCGTTCCCATGATCAGACGGCAGTATCCTGCTCAAAATGGCCACGTAAACGGACGCCGAACCGTGGATTCCGTATCACCGGAGTCTTCGGACGAATCGGAAAATGAAGAGTCGAACCAGACGGAGGCCCAAGGCCAATCCGAGGTAATAAGAATAAAGTGCATGTAGGAAGGCAGACAAATGGACTCAAGTGCACTTAAAGTAAAACAAACAGTCGAGAATCTTTGGTCGATCCTTGGACTTGCAAAAGTGCTCGCACTGATACGACTCTGCTGCATCTGAGAGCCGGAAAATGTAAACTGATCGGCGTCCGCGTTTTAGGCGTTTACGTAGGCATATTTGACGGCGCTGGCCTTATCAGTGCATACTATATTAGGGTGCAAAGCAGTGTTTGAGGCTTTAATAAGTGCGCTTTGCAGAAGGCGTCAGCATCCACATCGTCGACCAGGATGCACTAATGGAGCAGGGACGCCTTCCGAGGTACTTAGTACCTTCTTATCCGTTTACAGGGACATTTTATCCCTTAATAGTTTTGTATTGATTATTTTTTTAAATCACTTTCTATGGATTGATTTATCACTAGAGAATATTAGATTTTTTAAAATTATGAAATCACTTTGTATGGACCGATTGATCACTAGAGTATATTTGACTTAGGGAAACCTATCCATTCGACATTGAGCGAACATTACGTGGCAGCAAAGCTTCCACCCACCAGAATGTTCTGCTTCGAATGTGCGTAAGCGTCCCAACTCAACGTTTAACGTTTTCAAACTATGTTGCTGCTGTTGCTTACATGAAGCTGAATGAAGATGTTTGTTTATGAAAACGAGATGTGCTTAGAGAAAGAAGTGGCTGGCATCTGACATTCGAGGCTTGCTTATGTTTCATTGGCGAGCAGCGCTCACATCTGGAACACATGGGACCAGAGAAAATGGGTCCTTCTCTCATTTCCGCTTTAGCACCAGACCTCTTCTCTGGGCTGGTTGGAAAGGCATGATCCTTTTCTCGTTAGTTTCATGTCAATTACTAAACTCACTAGATACCTGATCTCTGATGCTGTTGAAACGTGTGTTCTCTGTGCGGCATTTTTCGAGCTGTGCTTTTTGTGTTTGGTGGGTGGAATATGGAAGCAGGCAGCGGCCTTCCGGGGACTCGGTACAGGCTTCCTTTAGAATAAACGGACACTTGGAGCTGGATGATCGAAAAATATTTACATGTCCGTAGTTCGCGTCCGTCTATTTCGCATCGAGCACTGTTGGATAGGAGCTGTCCGTGGTGGAATGAGGCCCCCCTTCACATTGCCACGGACAACGCTCCCGGTCCGTGGCGACCACATTTTAAACACGAAGCAGCAGCTGTACGAACGAGGGAAAGGGCATCCCTCGGGCATATTCAGCCTTATTCAGTAGACCTAATTCTGGGTCCTGAAGCTGTTCCATTCATCGTGTCTAAACGTCTTTACTCCCTTCACAGTTTCTGGTAACTTCTTGGCGTTACATCCGGTTAGGGACAATGAAGAGAGATTCGCACCTTGATATGAAGGAACGCTTCTCACCACATGGCTTGCAAGTGTTCCTGAGTATAAACTATCTATCCACAAGTATTTCATCTGCTCCTTTTGTCGCCAGAATCCTGAAAAAGTCGAGACTCGGCCTTCTCTGAATAGACGGCTGTGTGCTCGACTGCTAGTGGACTTCCTTTCGCTTTCGCGCATCCTCCCGAGGTCGCGCACCTTTTGACAGCTGCTTGAGTAGATGAAATGGAGGAGAGCGGGGGGAGGGAGGGAGCGGAATGTGGGACACTCTCAACGAGGAACCTTTTCGTCTAAAGAATGCAATGTTTCTCCTCGAAGCCTGGGAACGATCCCGTGTTGACAGAGCGAGCTCTTTTTATCTCCTTCTCTTCTCTGCAGAGTGGTCTGGTTGGCCTCCAATTAGTCTACTTCCCTTGGGGCGCCAACGTGATCAACCCTCGGACTCTTCCCAGGCTGAATCGGGACGATGCCGTGGCTTCACGGGGCCCGGGTGTTGTTTGCCTTTGGAGGTAGTTAGTTGAGAGGGGGGGGGGGGGGTTTAAAACGGGGGGGGGTGAAATGGGGGAAAGGGGGCCCCCCCCCCAAAACACAAGACAACCGGGGGGCCGGCCCCCCATTTTGGAGTGCCCCCCCCCCCCCCCCCCCCCCCCCCCCCCCCCCCCCCCCCAGAACGAGAGGGCGGAGGAAAGGGAGGAAGGGAGGCCGCTCCACAAACACAACTGCAAACGGTCGGCCGTCCCCCCATTGTTCATGTCCCTACCGAGAAAGGCTGCAACTAGCCGCGTTTTGATTTTCTCCCCCTATTTTAACATCCCCCGGTCACACGGCTGATTCAGCACGAATTGCTGTTGTTGATTCCAATCACATCCCGAGTCCCCCCCTCTCCCCTCCCGTCCACCTTGCGCAATACGTGGCCCCCTCCCCGCCCCCTCTGTCCTCTCCTCCTTTCCTCCCTACTCTCCCTCCCCCCCTCTTCCATGGCCCCCACCTCCAATACGTGGCGCTAGTCGAGAGCATTGATTGATCGTAGCCGGGGCTGCTACCTAGTTTGGGGGGGGGATTCCGAAGGGGTGTAATCTCTCTTTATGCCACCGTTGAAAAGCGTGGTGTCCTTCTGACGTGGCAAGGGCAGGAGCAGCTGGACATTCCCTCTGCCCCTTCTGGGCCTCACCCTTTGCATTACTTGCAACGTCCTTATCGCTCACTCTTTCCGCCCCGCGCGTCCTGGCTACACACACAGATTGCCACGTTGTCACAACCCCCGGGATCGATTATTTCGTGTTCGCTTGAATCATCATTGCTATTCAGGATGGCCAGTGAGATGCAGTCCACTCTCCAGGCTGCAGAGTCGCTCGTCGCCGGACTTGACAGGTATGCATTTTGTAGTAGTCGCAATCGAATGTACATCAAACAACATTAGTCATTTGTTGATAGTGAGAGATGGAGGGAAAACGAGTTGTTTGGCGAGCTAGGAGCGTCTGAAGGTGGAATCCAATCAAATGTTGCTCTCGAAGATTGAAATGAGGTTGAGTCAAAACACTTGTTAGATTCATAAGAAATCGCTAGTACCGATGATGCTCAACTAGAGCGAGAATGGGTATCTCCACACGCAAATCAAGTTCGCTTCCGAGATGCCGATGAGCGATAGGGAACCCTAAGGGGTAATCGAGGAATTGCGGGAGGGAGAGAGCTGTCAACGGACCGACGTTGAGGGGCTCATTATGCCTCGGAATAGAGGCCAAGACAGATTGGGCAAAAAAAATTGCCTTCAGCAAATGCAATTGGTTTGACAGTACTATCGACGATCTAAACTCATCTTAATTTCACACCTAGGCGCGACACTCTCCCCATAGTTTCAAGACTATGGAAAGAGAACAGTCGCGTACGGAACGAAATATTAGACGAGTTTGGATCGCCGATAATATGTTTGTGAAAATTTCTAGCACCGAGTTGAGAATATAACAAGATCGCTGGTCTCTAGGCTAGGTTGCTTTTAGTCTAGTTGATTTCGCTCTCTGGACTGCTGCAGGCTGTTCCTATCAACATACGGGGGAAAAGAGGCCTCGCCCACTCCAGGGCAATAAAAGAGGACGACTGAGAGAAATGTTTTCATGCCTCTCACGCATATCCCACCATCCATGGGCTTAGCTCTCCCAAATTCGACTGTTTTACTGGAATTCGCATGCCCAAACTACAACGGGGGGATGTTTAGCTCCACGAGGCTGCCTTCTGTTGATTCGCTCCATTGTGGGAGGGGGGCCGTATGCCCTTTGTAGTCTCCTCCTCATCCCTTCTTTTCTCCCTCTCCATCTCCCGCGTTCGTGGCTCAGCTGCTGGGCGAGAGGTCATGGCTCCGCTTATGACGGCTCTCTTCCTCTCCTCAATCATTCAATTGAGACCCTCTCACCCTGGGGGACAAATGCGGCTGGGCACTTTCCAGTAGTAACCCTTCCAACCTCGTTAGCCCCCCTCGACGTACTCGAGTCGTAACTTCGGCGACCCATTGAGAGCCCCCCGGTTAATGGTGGACGTGAATTGAAGGCCTTCCCCCCACCAATTCCAGCTACCCCCGTTAATCGCATTCGCACAGAAGACACACAGCCTCATTGTGGCATCGAGATCATCATCTTAGAAGGGGAGAAAATGGGTAAGACGAAGGCGGTCCGGGGCGGAATGCAAATTAGCCCGTTGCTCTTCTTTTCTCCGCAGACGGCCGTCGAGATGGGATCCGCCTTTTCCTCTGGTAGATGTGTCGTTTTTAGTCCCTCGATGTCGCCTCACTGGAAACGGCGGAGCGCCCTTTCGGACAGTCCCCTATAATGAATCTTTGCGCCAATATTTGCCCAAGGGCGAGAAAATGAATGGACCTCATCGAGAAGGGCCCCTCTCCTCCCCCTGGAGGAGTCCTCTAATTCCCTTGTCCTCAAGTCGACGCTCCATCTCGTAATACCCCCAGCGTTCTTTATAGTTGTCGTCCGGACGGGGGGAAAGAGGATTACTCGGTCGATTCCCCTGAGTGCTTTGTTTCATCTATAATGCAGCAGCCATTTTAGATCACCTCTGCCAATATGGCTCGCGGGGGCAGCGCGGTAATGAAGTATGAGCAGCTTTGGAAGTGGGAGAGAGGAGGTCATTCGAGGTCCGGAGCTAATTAGTCCAAACTGATACTTGCAAGGGGGCGCTCATGCGCGCCTTCCAGGGCGTCGCTGCCCAATATTCATGTAGGAGTGCTTGAGTTCCCCCTCCCTTTCTTCCTGGTGTCCTTCTTTGTGTATGTGATTGCGTCTTTGGGGCAGACTGGCTGCGAATGGGGTGTGTCAATGAATCTGGGATGAAGCTTCCGTACCCGGGGCAGGCCCACAAACTTCGCCCCGCGCCTTTTCGCTTACTCTTTGCTCTGCCGGACCCAATCTTTTCGTTATGATCGCATTGTCGTTAGCGAGTTGTGATGAGTGGAGCCCTAGGGAGATGCTTTGCGTACGCTCGTCGTCCTCTGACATGAGGCCCTCTTCCTCGGCCAATCCTCCTCGAGCACTTCGAGAAGCTCCTCCGCCAAAAAGACATCCTTACGAACAATTTGAAAGCAGGTATAATATCCGTCCAACATCTCAATGCTTAGATTGAAATGGAATAGCGAGACTGGCTTACATACAAGAGGTTAAAATATGAGACCAAGACAAAGGTGCCAATTGTAGCCGGCTGGAACAGCACTCGCAGCCTTCTCCCGGATCCGCCAAGAGCTCGTCCAATGATAGCGGAGTCGTCGAGGAAGGAAGGAAGAGCTCCGTTAGTCAGGTATGCATACATCTATGACACATTTTTCTGATCTTCTAAAATATCCCCTCTATGCCACGCAACTCGACATCATTCTGACATAGAGTATCCACTCTTTCTCCCATCTGTCTTCCCCCCCCCCTGAGGGGGTTGTAGTAGTGATGCATGCTTGGGACTCAAGGGCGAGAGTTCACATATGACCCCCTCGAAGGGCGCGCATCCAATCCTCCAACTCTTTGGACCCCATCTCCGAACAAAGCGAACTACTCTTCTCTTCTCCCTGCTTGATACACGACGCAGCTCAATTCCTCCACTGTTTATTCCTTCGCCGGCCACGTCGTCAGTCGATCGAATCCATGGAGAGAGATAGTCGCAAATAAAAGCCCTCTATCCCCCATGGATCCATCGCTTCCCCTAGCCGATATTTTGCCTATTACAGCTGAGGTGAGTGAAAAATGAACATGGGCAAATACTGTCGTCATGATTTCATTTGATAGTGATTCTATTCAGGCGATAGAATAATATCTTTCAGCCCAAGCCTCTGGATCGACGGGCGTCTCGTCTTTCTTCATCTGCCGTGTCTCCAGTCCTCGAGCAGCTAGAGCAACTCATCGTCTCGGATGAGTGGCTCGGCCGCGACGACGTTTCCAACTCCGCCGCCCAGGCTGCCAAGGCCGTTAACAAGTGAGGACCCCTCAATCAGATAGAATCCGGATTTCGAACACAATGGACTTTTAGACAGAATAAATTGGAAATAGGCATAATGAATCACTGACTGAACTCTCCGACGTTTTTGATACATAGTGAATACTTGAAGGACCAAGGAATCCTCTCGCCTCTCCGATCTCGGCCGCACTCTCGTCACCTCTTCGTCCCTCAAGGTTTCCATTCGAGTCTAATTAAATACGAAAGAAATGAAGGCTTACATCGATCTGCTCGGCTCGCACCACCGCCAGAGCATCGCTTCGTGGCTCTTCGGCAACACTTCCGCCACCTTCACACAGCTCTTCAGATTCCCTGATGCTCAGGTATAACGGGCTTCAATTTTTTGTCATTCCACTGCCTCTATAGTTACGAAAAACGCTGCCCATGCCCCACGGTGAAAAGAAGCTTTTGATCTACCTTTGTATTACTCGTTTGGTGCAGAAACGCTGATCCAGAGTTGCGAAATAGCGATCAATTCCATGTTGAACTGTGCCACTTCTCAGGTCTACTGCTCCGAGACGGAGTCGAGCCTTGCCAATTCGATCAGGAATGGAATCGGTGAGTGTGGCGGCGGAATAGCTTCTTCTTCTTCTCCCCTCCAGCAGCTCCAGTCACCCGTCGAAATGGCTTTGTTGTTGCAGGGCACGCCGTTCGCCTGGCGCTAAAGCAAACGTATGGCAACGAATACGCAACGAAGGGATGGAGGGCATTCGTGGAGAAGGTTGGAATTAGTCTATTAGATTGACATGTAAATGTGTTCAATTTTTGATATATGGTAGCAAATGTGCTCAAATAGTGGAAAATTTATAAATGGTGATACATTTATGAATTTGTTCCCAGGGCGCCCCCGTCATCTACGTCTCTCCCGCCTTGCACCTGGAAGTGGCCTCGTATCTGGCGTCGGAATTCGGAATTGCTGACGTCGTCGTCCTTCCTAAGCTCGAAGGCGACCTCTCGGAGATCGAAGGACGCATTGTAAGCGTCCTTCATTGGCAGCGTAAACGCAATCGTTTTAAAGATATCGTGGTTTTCGATGCTCAGAGCCGTATGAGGCTATTCTCACAGTTCCTAACGCATCGAAAACTGCGTTCTGGAATATATCACCTCTACCACTATTGTGGTCTGTCTTGTCAGATAGAGTGTACAGAGTAGTTCACCGAAGCGCAAAGAGAATACATCATTGATTCTTTCAGGATACATGAAATGAACCATATTATTGTAGAGAACCCCAAGCGTTCTAATTCCCACGTCCGGATAAGACCAATGACGTACTGCGCCCGCTTTTGATCTACATCCTCGGGCCCCTCTTATAGTCGATTGAATCACACGGGTCATAAAACAGGGCTCGATGAGGTAGTTCAAAAGCGCGCGCAGTCTGTCATTGGTATTATCCGGGCGTGGGAATTAGAACGCTTCGGGTTCTCTACAATAATCAGGACCATGTGGCGTTCGAAAAGAAGTTGGACGAGGACATGGCGGAGGGAAAGCAGCCTCTCCTCGTCCTCGGCGTCGTCGGATCCTCGATTCTCGGCCAGAACGACATCATCAGCAAGCTACTCGACACCCGCAAGAACAAGTGTCGATTCTGGCTCCACATTGTTGGACAAGTTCGTTAACTTCTTTTATTTTCCGATATAGTCTAGTGGTTGGTTGTTAGATGAATGGCTCTCACCCAGAAGGACGTTGTTCTAATCCCGGCTCCAGAACCATTGAAACTGTGGATTCCAGGCCATCGCCGCGCTGACTCTCCGCGAGCCCACGGAGCTCCTCATTCACGTCCTCTCCCAAGTCGACTCCATGACCCTGCCCCTTGCTCTCTGGCTCGGAATCTCGTCTGCACCTGTTATCGTGAGCTAAAGTGCTTTGTTCTCAGTCAAAAGAAATGTTTCAGACTGTTCATCGGTCGGTGGATGGTTACAAGCCGACGTACCGGGCGAAGTTGGACACGCTCCCGTGGTGGGTAGCAACGCAGTATCTCACTACGAAGAAGATCACGGATTCCGTCGAGAACGCCTATTTCCTGGTCAGTTATTTTCAGACATGGAACTCCAAATCCTTAATTTTGCAGAGCAAAGTGATGTTGAAAGGACTCTCGTCGCTGGAACAGATCGAGGTTGTCGGAGTGGACAACCCCGTTGAGATGGCAAATCGCATCTTTAAGAACCAGTATATCTTTTATTTCTTTAGAAAAATAGAGATTCTAATTAATCGTAAGATTGGAGGAAAATGAGCTCTTTTCTCCAGATACATAGCCCTCTCGGTGATCATCTTCAAGTATCGCTACCAGCCCCTGAAGGATGCGGTTGCGGTACGAACTGATTGTCTGCAGTACATAGAAAATGACAAATGCAGGCTCATAAGCAGCTCCTCGCCCTTCCCGAAGAGGAGAGGAAGGAGGAGGAAATTGCGGCGGCGTTGAAGAAGATTGATGACGAGTATGAATATGCAGAGAGCCTCAACTGCTGGGTTTGTTATTTCTCCCTTCGTTTTGATATATAGGGTCATTTCAGCTGGGCCAGGGACTGATCTCGGAGTGCACTCCGCTCGGCATCCACATGATCGAACTCGGCACCCACCATGGAACTGCCTTCCGATTCTGCCCCCTCGAGCACGCCGCAGGTAAATCTTCTATCGTTTATCGTCAATCATCAACATCGACTTTTCTGCCGGCTATCATACACATACGAATATACAAAATCTTCACTTGCAGCCAACGGCTCCAATATGGACCATGTCCAGCGTCTCATCAAGCAACTTTCCGAGGTTCACCAGTTTTTGCAAATATAACTGTCATCTCAGGTTCTCGGCATCGTCGATTCCACCGTCGATGCTCGCCAACAATTCGCCAACCTCAAGGCTGACTTCCCTTCTCTCGCTCAGCTCCCCATCAGCAAGTGGGCCGGAGTCGGAGCCGTCTGGTAAGAGTATTTACCCTTAGTTAATATACTTGAAAATTTTAGCTACATCCCCTCGATTGTGAAGGAGACGAACCCGGAGGAGTGGAATGAGAAGCAAAAGCAGCAAGTGTCAATGCTCAACCTCGAGCTCGTCCACTCCCTTCGCTCCGTCGACTCTGCTTTTTCTTCTGGAGATTCATCCATGTTAGTATTTCTGAATCATGAAAATACGAGCAATAATTTTACACAATAGTAATTTATTTCAGTCTCGGTGTGAGCTGTGTCAAGTTCGGTATGCTCTCCGATGCCAAGGACCTCGTCGACCTCATGAACATGGTCTCCGAGCGCGGAAAGGAAATTGAGAACTCGCAGCAGGTATCGTTTCTTTATTTTTATTTCTAAAATAAATTGTATTTTAGTACCTCGACAGCCTCGCCGATCTCATCCGGAAAGGAATCGAAGCCGCCAATGAAGATCTGCGCAGGGAGAACGAGACTCGGCTGCAGCAAGAGGTGGCTTTTTCACGATATCCTTACTTTACCCCCTTATTTTGAATCCATCATTCCTGTCCAGGGCGTGATGAGGCAGCTTCCTCTCATGGGATCTTTCGTCAACTGGCTTTCGCCCATCGAGCATCCCAACATCAAGGGACGATCCTTCAATCTCAAGACAGGTGGGAAAGGAAATCAGACGAGAACAAGATAAATGAAGATTAAGAACAGCAAAAAGCTCAAGAATAGGAATGCCATGAATTTATTCCATTCTCAGGCGAAATCCAAGCGACAGACGTCATGTACAAGCACAAGAAGGACGGTGAACACGATGAGAAGACTCCCATGACGCCCATTGACACTCCTCAGGTAGATAGATCATTTGGCTTTCAGATCCCATGATGAATCAATAATCAGGCACCTCACGACTTCGCCAACAAGGAGAAGGAGAAGGTCATCCCCGAGGAGGCAGAAGAGGTCGTAGCTAATGGGAATGCCGCCCCAGTCGAAGAGGCTGCCCCAGTCGAGGCTGCAGCTCCCGCTTCTTGAACTTTATTAGATCCAAGATAACACGCAATTCGTCATGTATTCCTACTGGCAATTTGTTACTTCTTGCACGCGGTGTCATTCTGTGATAGCCTCTCTCCTCCCGTTCCTCAAACACAGTATCCAGAGTCATTTTATCCCACGAGCCTGTGATCACTTTCCATTAATCCCAAGACAGGTTGTCCACACTCATACGCTTTCTCCCCCTCTCACTTGTCAGAGGTTACAGTAAGCTATTGGTTTGTTTCTGGTTTTAACCACGAGGCCCTGTTGCATTGGTTAGCGTAGACTGCTTTTATATGCCTCGATACGACGAATGTGTTCACTTTTCCCACAACGGTATTACAGCCAGTTTAATTTATCACCAGTGGCAGCACATCAGTACATTTTTATTCGAGCATGGGAATGAAGTTTACCTGCTGTGGTTTCATCACAAGAACGTCAGTAAATGCTCATTGATCAGTAAATGCTCAGTATCACTGTTTCTCTTATTCTTGTTCGGGCAGCTTCGCCGTGATCGGTTTTCCCATCTCGGCCTTGAAGTTAAGAACCTGAAGCACTAATAAGTTTGGATTATCTTCGACCTTGGCTCACCTGCCCAGCGTTCGACGCTCTGACGACGTCAACCAGGTTGCTCTTTTGCAACTCCCAAAATTATCGATCAGAAGGAGCGGGAGGGAAACCATACTTTGGGGCCATACTTTGAATGTCGGAGGTTCGATCCCCTTGGACATCAACTGTTTTGCCTCTATTAGCTTAGTCTCCACGTGTCATATTAATCGTTGTATTTGAAGCACAGGGATTTGAGGCGGATGTTGGAGTAAGAGAGTCGGAGGTTCGATCCCCTTTAACAGCAACTGTTATGCCTCTATTCGCTTAGCAATCGCCATCGATTGGATTATGCCCAGGGCCTTGAGTAAGCAAGGCACAACTAGTGAGGGAATGTGGCGCACGCCCATAAATGGGACGATAGCCTGGTGAAACCCGTGGAGAGCCACGACCTCTCCGGAGGGAACACAACGATCACGACAACGGCTCACTCCACAGCATGAGAGGTTACTCCGATTACAAGCACATGCAGGTGGCCAGTGAAGCAGAGGAAGATATGCGAAAGATTCGAAGGGACGGAGAGGTGGCTTTCGCGGACGCCTGCAGGACTTGCTTCGGACAGCGGTGAGTCGACATCCAAAAAGAATATATTAATTTATTGTGCACTAATTACACTAAAATCAGTGAATTCTTTCAACTACAGCAGCCCCGCGGAGCCTGCGTGGCTGAGGGGAGCCATCAACGTCTACAACTCCAGCGCCCCTACAATCAGTTCCCAGCTTATCCCCGCCATCCTATTCATCCCGGAAGCAGAGTGAACGAGAAGATAGAATTGATAGAGAAGCACCCAGGAAGAATGGTGAAATTGAACGAAGATGGAAGGATGAAAGTGTTACTACCTTCAGGAAGCTTCCCAAGAAACGACTGGAAAAATCAGGTGCCTGTGGACTCATCCATCCTCGACTACGTCGCCCATCCGCCTGGAGAAGATTCGTCCATCATCGGCAACGCCGCTTCATTCCCCTTCGAGGCCAGCCGTTACCGCTGCCTTCCCCGGAGACTCCATCGCCATGGAGTTACGCGAGCACACCATCTTCACAAGAGATCGGGATATCACTACGACGACGCTCTTCTCTGATAATCATGCTCACCTCCTTACAATTCGGACGGTTGTTATTAGTCATTTTCACTTGGCTCAACTCTTCGCCTTTTTCCCGCCGGGACTGTGCACTGTTAAAGATAGAGCCATTTAAATCATTCCCCTCGTTTACTCATCCTTCTCTCAAGTCGTACTTCCAACATACATGGTGAACGCCACGTAAGGAAGGAGGAGACGCGTCAGGTGCCAGAGACGCGTCTCCTTCTCTCATGGAAGCCCCCTTGAAGGGAAAGGAAGAGGACGTCATTAGAATGGCCATGTGTGGAATGAATGACTCCCCCGAGGGCGCCAAAAAGGGCAGGGCCAGAGGAGGATCAAATAGAGCCCTTCCCAGTTCGCACTCAGCCCCGAGACTAAATCAGACTGTGAATCAAATATGACTTCTTCCCCCAGTCGACATCACACATGGACCAGTAAAGAGCGAATGCAAAAGGGCCGACATTGGATCGACGCCCCTCAAAGTGATACATCCTGGTAACATGGGAATTGCGAGTGGCCGGGCGTTTGGTAGAAATCAAGAGTCCCCGATTCCATCTCCAATAACTAATTCGCTGTTGAAAATGGCTGAATCATGTCCTTCTTCATTTCCGTAAGATTCGGTAGGTAGCATAGCAGAGCTTTAAAATGCTGAGCCATCTCGGCGAGTAGGATGACGGGATCGGAAGTATTGTGGTGGTGCCAAAACTGTTCCTTTTCGCGTTCCGTTTCCACCCTGCGTTGCGTACCATTTAGGAGCGCGCACACGATTTAATCTAATAAATAGCTTGGTTCTTACTCAAAATAATGAAAAATGTTCGCAAGAAAAGTTGTTCAGAACATCGAGCTCAACAAGACCATATAGAACACGAGTGACGAATATTGATTTCGTTATTGCAGGAAAAGGGCATGAATGGGCCTCCTGGCTGAAAAACTAAATCAATATTCGTAACTCGTGTTCTATATGGTCTTGTAGATCTCGATGAGCTGAACAACTTCTCTTGCGAACATTTTTCATGATTTTGAGTAAGAACGAAGTTATAAGCGGATTAAAGCGTGTGCGCGCTCCTAAATGGTACGCAACGCAGGGTGGAAACGGAACGCGAAAAGGAACAGCTTTGGCACCACCAATACTTGATGAGGTTTTTGTGAAGAGAGGAACGTGACGAGGAGAATTCCCTCGAGTTCCTCTGTCAAAAGACGCCCCTTCATAACAGTGATCAGCGAATTCCCCAGTTAATTGTACTCGTGCCAATAAGGCCGAATTAGCTCTTATGAACCTTCCTGGAATGATCTGCCAGGTAATGCCTCATGTTGAGATTCTTTGGCTTGGCTACAGATGGGTGCTTCCTCTCGGCAAACCAAGTCTTTCTGGAGATAACAGACAATCATCGATCGTAGGACCAGCCCTCGCGGGGGAAATGGCCACGGTACACAGTCGCCTGCCCCCTCTCTCCCTTGCCTGCCTGGGTCACGGATAGGGTTGGCATAATCCATTCTCTGACGTCTGCGTCTCTCCGTTTGTCTTGTCTCGCACCTGTGAGAGACAAGTCAAATGGAGAGAGCCAGACGTCAGAGAATGGATTATGCCCGCCCTAGTCTCGGTATTCACGCAAGCTCCCGTCCCCTTCAGTTGCCTGCCTGCCAGTCCTTCTCGATTGCCTCCTTCTCTCCTACTTGTGCCTCATAAAGCACTACATCCCATGAAATCTGTATAGTATCCTTGAACGTGTGCCTAGATCTGCGCATTTCCTTCACCTCTACCATTGTATTCGTACACCGAAATGTCAGCCTAGCTGAGCTTTAAAATGCTGCGCCTTCTCGGCGAGTAGGCTGACGGGATCGGAAGTACTTTATGAGGATTTGTGCCTGATAGTGAGCACTTAATCGATCATGATGGGAAGAAAGCGACGAGGAGAATACCCTCGAGTTCATCTGTCAAAAGACGCCCCTTCATAACAGTGATCAGCGAATTCCCCAGTTAATTGTAATCGTGCCAATAAGGCCGAATGAGCTCATGAAACTTCCTGGAATGGTCTGCCAGGTAATGCCTCATGTTGAGATTCTTTGGCTTGGCTACTGATGGGTGCTTCCTCTCGGCAAACAAAGGCATAGCGATCGATTCCCTCGCAGGGGCAGGGTCACGGATAGGGTTGGCATAATCCATTCTCTGATGTCTGCGTCTCTCCGTTTGTCTTGGCTCGCACCAGTGAGAGACAAGTCAAATGGGGAGAGCCAGACGTCAGAGAATGGATTATGCCCGCCCTAGTCACGGTATACACTCACCAGCTCCCGTCCCCTTCAGTTGCCTGCCTGCCAGTCTTTCTCCCTCCTTCTCTCCTACTTGGGCCTCATAAAACACTACATCCCATGCAATCTGCATCCATGAACTTTGCCTTGATCTGTGTGTTTCCTTTACCTCTAGCATTGGATTCGTACCCCGACAGCTCAGCGTAGCTGAGCTTTAAAATGCTGCGCCATCTCGGCGAGTAGGCTGACGGGATCGGAAGTGATGAGGTTTTTCGAGCCCTGATTGCATCACAAAGCACATATTGCATACCTTAACCCCTAGCATAACCTCTGAATTTCGAGAGGCGCCATTGACGACAGGGCCATTCAATCAGGCCGATGGTATGACCAGCCCTCGCGCGGGAAAGGTAGCGATACTCAGTCACCTGCCCCCCCTCTCCCTTGCCTGTCCTCGGGAATTTCGCAACAGATGGCTGCGTGTTTTCAACTTACAGTATGGCTCCCCTTTGGCGCCAAACCGAAATTGATGAATGGCATGACGAAATTGAAGGATCGCGGGAAAGGGTCACAAGTGGCCAGCCCCATCAATTCTCACCTGTCTGCCACTCTTCTCACTTGACTCCTTCACTTTGTCTGCCTAATTAGCTCACCGCGTTTTCCTTCCGCAATCTTCTCATCCTACTTTCTTTCTCTGAATTGAACTTTTTCAGGAGGGATCCTACACATCCCACTCTTCTTTCACTATTTCTCGTACGACATCGTCCAGACCCTTATACTTTGGTAAAACAAAAGTATAAGGGTCTGGACGATGAGATTCGTCTGATGGTGGCCCGATATCAAAAGGAGCAGAGTTAGTTTCTCTTATTAAGATATGGGATGGAGGATATCGAATGAAGAACTATTCTAAAATAACACAATAGGAAGAAAACCAAGTTCTTTGCAGGGGTGCAGGAAGCAGCAAGAGGCGCGGGAGCAGAGGCGAGAAGAGAGGAGTGAGTCATATGTAGTTTGGACTGACAGATATTTGACCAACATCGATATTATGACAGTTCCTAAAGCGTCTCAGACGTAGATCCTGTTCTATAGTCCTCTCTCCAATACCAACGACTTGCTCTCGTGGTGAGGGGGAGGTTATAAGAAGGAAAATGAGCGACGAGAATAAATATTGATATGGGGGCTATTTAATAAACTCAAAATATGGTCATTGCAGTGGAGCGGGAGAAGAAGCGGAACGAGGATAAGCAGGAGCGAAGGAAGTGTGAAGGGTATGCTGGCTCGAGACGAACAAGGGTATGCTGGCTCGCGACGAACAAGGCAAGTCTGCTTTTCGGTCGGGAGATTACTGAAATCGATAGATAAAATGAGGGAAACACCAAACTGACCCTAAGCATCGATCATGTGACAGGTTTAGCTTGAGATTCAAAGAGGGTAGTGGAGGTAAGGGGGGGGGGGAGGTAAAGGGAAGGGGCTAGACATTCGAGCGGGTGGGGACCAAGATACTGAATACGGTACAAAACTCTCACAAATGCCACAGATACGAGAGTTATCGCGTCTAAATCAGAGATTATTAGGAACATTAATGAAAGTCTCTTTAGACGGTTTACACTTTCGGAAGTTCCAACAAGTGACCATGGCAATTTTAAAAATCGAATTGGGTAAAACAATCAAAATAACGTAAGCACCTTCTAATTAGATGCCCCTGAAACATACATATAAGACTTCGCCGAAGTAAAAAAACTGAAAACGTTATGTCGATGTATGGATTCCGCAGAACAGGATTTCCATTCCAACCCACAATTGCTGCTCCCTATCCAACGGGATCAAGCTAAATATGTTGTACTAGGGGGACCCCAACGCCTTCGGCGGTGGGTCCCCCCTGCCAGTTGGTTAATTTAAAAAAAACATTTTTTCATTCCAAGTTGATTATTGCTCATTTAACCCAATTTGGATCGATTCCGTAAAGTCTAGTTACGGGAAGTAGTTTTTCCGGAATTTGCGGACTTCGGGAATATGCGGAATCATCTTCCCATGGTCGTCTTAGTGGGGTAGGTCAACATCCCGAGGCTCTAGGACCCTTATTTACATGTCTCGTGACCGACTCACAGACACACTAGCCTTTTATAGTAGTAGATTCGGGCCGCTGAGCATATACAAGGTTGTTTCGCGTCGATTTTTGTTCTTTGTTCAAACCAACCTTGCAGACATGGACGCAATGGCCGTGGACGCTCCTCTTCCCTTTCGGGAGCTGACGAATGTTCGTCCAGCTCCCGTAGAAGGGCTAAGGAGCCCTCTCGATGAGGATGCACTCGACTCGAAGGTACTGAGACCGCATAATAATATATCCTTTACCTTAATAATCGCGTTGTCTGTGTGTGTTACACCTATGACGTCACTTGGTTTAATTACCCAAGTTTGAGGTGCGATTGCAGAATCGCTCCGCCCCCTCACCTGTGACGTGACCGGTTTAATTACCCAAGT
>JACMIG010000021.1:0-68519 GCA_014805385.1 Levipalatum texanum
TTACAATCTCGCAACTTTTCTATACTCTTTTTGCGGCCACGTTCCACCCCTTTTTCCCCCCTGTTTTAATAAACTTTTTTTTCCGCATGCTTTAATCCCCGCGTTTTTTCGTTCCCCCCCAACCCCCCCCCCCCCTCTCCCCTCTCCTTTCAGTTGAACCGCCGTAATGCGACGAAGCAGCGCGGAGAAAGTGCATCAAAGACTCCGGACTCCGGACAGGTACAGTACCCGTTGTGAACGCCCCCTCCGCCCATTTTACGGCTTCCGGAATCAGTGTTCATCATTTTGTTCGTCCCGAAAGCCGTAGAATCATTCCCTCTCCCATGCATGCATTCCCCTCTTGTCTTTGGCACTGGAAAACTCGTCTGTTGCTCGGATCGGTGTTGGCTGATGAGAACCCCTCCCTGAAAATGGAAAGGGAGAGGTGGAGGGGGAAGGGGAAGGATTGGCTTGGCTTGGTGATGGGAAAGTGACAAGATATCAATCATTCGATACACAGACGCACATACATCGATCGAGATTATAACAATAAAGCTGTTGTATATTCCGCTAATTTTGTCGTGGAGTGATGTGGTGTTTTTGGTGCTGATTTCTGGATTTATTTATTGATTAATTATTGATTTCTATTTTGCAGCCATCTGCCCCGGGTTCGGACAGCGAGCCGGGATGCGCGGAGAAGACGCGACTTGGAGACGTTGATGGTACGCTGACCGGAGAACAGCGCGCCAAGCTCCAAAGGTACGGTAGATCACTGCGTTACGGTGCCCACTAATAATTACGGTAATGAATGTAGATTTTTAGAATGGACGAATACGACACGGAGGAGGAGCTCAAATTCTGCGAAGTTGATGGTATGTTTTATTTCGTTTTTCCAAGGCGGAATTTTGCACTGTTATGCTGACGCTGCATAGACTCTTTCGTCTTTTGCGCTATATTTCCTCTTTTGTGCAGGGAGCAAGCTCTATTTGTTCAGCGTTTTGCCTCTGCCGATGTGCAGCGTTGAAATTTTATGGCAATTCGGGGGGTCCTTTCTCCCCCCCCCCCTCCCGATGAAGGAATGTTTATACTGGGGGGCCCCTGTGACGATGGGCTGCTGCTCGAAATCATCTGGTCCGAGGGAGGAGAGGAGAGGAGGGGGGAGGAGGAGGAGGAGGAGAACGGCTCCAGAGGAAATACTGGGCTGTTGTGGTGAATCACCTGGTTCATGGAGGAGAAGAGAGGGAGAGGCAGGGAACCCTGGTGTGCTGTTCGAAATCGCCTGGTCCGAGGGAGGGGGGGGGGGGAGTTAGAAGGAAGGAAAAGAAGGGGAGACAGGACTCGGCAGGGATCACTGGGTTGTTGTTTTGAATCACCTGGTTCATGGGGGAGGGAGAGTATTGACGGGGCAAGGATTCGAAAGGAAACATTGGCCAGTTGTTTGAAATCACCTGGTTCAGAGCATCTATTTCATCGTCAGAGGGGGGAGAGAGGCAATAGGTGTATAAACACACAGCGTATTTCTCAGCCCAACCCCCGATCAATTTATATGCGCGCCAGTCGGATTACGTATAATCCAAATAAAATGAAGGGTATTTAGAATGATTGTACACTCAATCTCCCTGGTTCTGAATAGCCAAATGGATGAGCGCAGGAATGATAATTATTGATTTAATTGAGCAAATATAATTATTTTGCCCTTCCAGATGAGGATTCATCCGAGATGCACTACGTTGATCTGGCGAAGAATCCGGAGAGGTAGCACGAATTTTTGGCGATTACAGTATCCGGGATATCGTTCCGGGACCGAACTTAATTCAAGGGTCCTTTGCAGGTACACGGGCTACAAGGGCGACGGCGCCGTGCGCATCTGGAAGAGCATCTACGATGAGAACTGCTTCAAGTGCGTAATATCGATTGCCTGCCCGATCGATTATCGATTGCATTATCGATTACAGGCCCGACATGAAGTTCGACAAGAATTTCCTGCTCCATCCCAACACTTTTGGTACGCTTCCGTTTTCTCGCTCTCTCTTTCGTGTTTGGACACTTTAAGTTTATAACATTCTCTTGAATGCTCATACTAACCCGTTTTCTCTCTTTGACAGAAGGTACGTGGATCCCTCCCTCATTCTCAAATCATGAAGAATGTTCGGGAAGCAATGGCCAATGAAAGCATGGATGATGATGATGATGAATTGGTGTCAATGTGGGCGCGATGCTCTGCGGTCGGTTTCCCTTCTCCTCTGCTGTCTATCGCACCGTTTCCGTCCCATTGGAAAAGCGCACCGTGCACCAAGCTTGCTATCGATTGGGCAGGCTAATTGGGGAAGCGCACCGTGCACAAGGCTAATAACCAACCCCCCCCCCCCCTTTCGAAACTTTTCACCACTCACATGCCGCTTTGACTATTCTTGAGAAATACATACCTTCTCGAGCTTTCTCCCTGCGTTCATCACTCCCTCTCTTTATGCGATAACCTGTGTTGACATGGACAAATATGAGATTTAAGTATTTATGATATATATATTTTTTATTAATATTGATCCAGCCCCCTGCAGGTCTGTGCTTCGAGAAGCGAGTATTCTATCGCTTGATCTCGGGCTTCCATTCCGCCATCACCGTTTCCATCGCCAGCTATAATTACAAGCCACGTGAGTATAATAGTTTTGGACTCGGTATTTCTATAGTTTCGCCTAACTATTTTATTTATTCTATTTCAGCTGCCGTCGGTGGATTTGCTGCGACGGGCACGTGGGTCCGCAATGTGGACATGTTCCGCGGACGATTCGGAACGAAGTGGGGACCCGACGGACCGCAACGACTCATGTACGTTTTCGCGTGCGCATTGATTACGTGAACGTCGCGCACCATCCTGTGGGACTGCGGAATAGTCCACGGTCGTGGAGCAAATTATATTGATTGCAGGAACGTCTACTTTGTGTTCCTCCTCGAGCTCCGCGCTCTCGTCAAGGCGGCGCCGTATCTCAAGGTGTTTAATTAGTTAATAAGATTAATTAGTTCGACCTCTAAAACACTCCACCGGGTAGAATACAATCCCAATGCGATCTCTGCACTGAAATTTTAGCAATCTGCTGGAACCTGTTTGTTCCGCGACGTAAGATCAAATATTAATTCTCACAAGAAATCAATCGTTCCTATTTCCAGGAGGAGATGTTCTACACGGGCAACGACGTGGCGGATGCGGAGACGCGCCGGATGGTCAAGCAGCTTATACAGGTAAGATATTGTTTTACATTTTATATTTATTGATTCTCCGGATGCAATATCCTTCCTTGCAGTTGGCGTCTTCGATGCCGGCAGCGTTCGATGAGCGCGAAATGTTTACGGGTGCGTAATATTCCGGTCTTTATGGCATTTTAATTCTGATTATCGATTCATTTTTCGACTTTTCGACTTCAAAATTTTATATATTTTTATAGGCGTAGAAGCATCGGCACGCGAGCTCCGCGAGCAGTTCCGCACCAAGTTCCACAACATTAGCCGCATCATGGATTGCGTTGGGTACGTACGGACTTTTCTCCTACTCCTTGCATGCACTGAATTCCGAGACGTGCTGTTTGAGACGAAATCAAACTACAAGTATTTTGAATTTTCGTCTAAAAAATATTTGTAAAAGGAAGGCAATCGGAACGCTAAATTAGACACTCGCCAAAGTTTTTCGCTTTGACGAATACTGCGTATTTCAGCTGCGACAAGTGCCGGCTATGGGGCAAGGTGCAGGTGCAGGGAATGGGAGCAGCCCTGAAGATTCTCTTCTCCGATGGACCCGGAAGGTAGCGTACCCGCACCATTTACCGGATCGTAAATTGATTCCGATCGCAAACTGAAATTCTACGTTCCAGGACGCGCCAAATTCCCGCGGTCATCTCGGCTGCCGAGCCTCCCTTTCAGCTGAGTCGCAATGAAGTCGTCGCCTTGCTGCAATCCCTCGGAAGGTACGGTATCTTGGCTAATGGATTACGGTATCTCGGATAGAGGGTTACGGTATCTGTCAGAGGGCGGTTACATTAACTTTCCTCGTTCCAGGTACTCGTCATCGATCCACGAGGTTGATCTTTTCCGGCGGGAAATGGGCATCGAGCCCGTTTCCAGTCGCGTTGCCCGGGAAGAAAAGGCTGCCAAGAAGGCGGAATTGTAGCGCCGCTCTTCAATAGAGTAGAGACATTGTATTTATTTGGTAAAGTTGCAGATCCCCCTCGAAATGTCATATTTCCTTTTGTAGATTACAGTGATTTTGTCTGACGGTTCAAAGTGTGATTTCTCTCTTACCATAGCGCTTACTTTTCTTCATCCTCCCAATTACCCCCGAAAGAATGTGCAATACTATTTCCGGGTTGTTTTTTCTTCGGTACGCGCTCTCTT
This sequence comes from Levipalatum texanum, assembly GCA_014805385.1. Taxonomy (NCBI): domain Eukaryota; kingdom Metazoa; phylum Nematoda; class Chromadorea; order Rhabditida; family Diplogasteridae; genus Levipalatum; species Levipalatum texanum. The sequence goes on from JACMIG010000021.1 coordinate 4,363, forward strand.
TTATACCCCTGTTTGCATGTTAGCTGGTCGGGAAGTTGTGATTCAGATATTTTCGCCCCTTCTAGCTTGTTGAGATTCGTTCAATCCCCCGGCCCTGTACATAATGCTCTAATTGTAAGATGCTCTAGAAATAGTTTGGCATAGTTTCATATCAGTGAATTTTTATTTTTATAGTTTTACCGTTTCCCATCAAGCGGGCTCGCCTATTTATTTGCACTTGATTTTTTGGAATTTTTGCTTTTATGTAAAGAATCCGCCCAGATTTTATGCGAGTGACAGATTGCCCTCTGGAAGACGAGTTTCGAATTGTCGCTGTTTCTCTTAGGAATCCGTGCATTTGTGGTGCAATGCTCCGACGGAGCACAATAAAGAGAATAATAGTTGCTGGTTTTTCGCACCAGGGACGTACCCTCTACGGATTCGGCGGATAAAGCGGCGTCATTTCCGCCCGCTGAGTACAGCAACCCCAGAACCCAACGGCCCTCTTTAGGGCCACGGTCTTATTCCAAAGCGAATAATCAATAACCCGTGTAATAAAGGCGTTTCGTCTTCTCAATTTATTCGCGTTCAGTGCCAAGTATTCAAAAAAGAGATAATGGCGCCAAAAACTTGCGTCCTTGCGTGGTCCTTTACCACACTACCTATTTGAGATCACGCGTGAATTTCACTCTACGCTCGAGAGCAGTAATGGCGCGTACGAAGCAGTTCGCGAGGATGTCGACCGGAGGCAAGGCTCCCCGCAAGCCCCTGGCCACGAAGGCTACCCGCAAGTCGGGCCCCGCATCGGGATTAGTCAAGAAGCCCCATCGCTACCGTCCCGGCACCGTGGCTCTTCGCGAAATCCGTCGCTACCAGAAGTCGACGGAGCTCCTGCTGCGCAAGCTGCCCTTCCAGGTGTGACTTGATTTTCTAAACAATGTAAAAGTTGTGTTCTTTTAGTGTCTCGTCCGTGAAATTGCCCAGGACTTCAAGACGGATCTTCGCTTCCAGTCGTCGGCCGTGATGGCCCTGCAGGAGGCCGCGGAGGCGTACCTCGTCGGCATCTTCGAGGACACCAACCTGTGCGCCATCCACGCCAAGCGCGTCACCATCATGCCTAAGGACATCCAGCTGGCACGTCGCATCCGTGGAGAACGTTCCTAAGCATCCACGCCCTGCAGCTACACCCAGAACTCAACGGCCCTCTTTAGGGCCACATTTCCATTCCAATAAGCGATTAAGCCCTTTTTATCATTTCGATAAATAAAGTTTCGACTTGTTCGTGTTGATTGGAGAATGAAATAGACCATGGCTTTTGAAATAGGCCATGTTCGAGATTGTTCTTGTAGTGGCATCCTTGCGTGGTTCAATAAGAAAGGGGACGGAGCCACGCTCATGCTGAGATTGCATAAAGGCGACGGCCGAGTCGTGATTTCATCACTCGTAAACCCGAGCAAGCGACAAGATGTCTGGACGTGGAGGCAAAGGAGGCAAGTCGAAGACCGGCAGCAAGGGCAAGCCCATTTCGCGATCGTCGCGAGCCGGTCTCCAGTTCCCCGTCGGACGCCTGCACAGCAAGCTGCGTAAGGGCAACTACGCGCATCGCGTCGGAAGCGGAGCCCCGGTGTACCTGGCAGCCGTCCTCGAGTGCTGAGGTCCTCGAGCACCTCGCTGCTGAGGTCCTCGAGCTCGCTGGAAACGCCGCCCGTGACAACAAGAAGTCCCGCATCAACCCCCGCCATCTCCAGCTGGCTGTCCGCAATGACGAGGTGCGTTTTTCTCCATTCTCTTTCATTGCCGTTCATTTTCGTAGTCTATCAGTGGCATTTTCCAGGAGCTCAACAAGCTGCTCTCCGGTGTCACCATCGCTCAGGGAGGCGTTCTGCCGAACATCAACGCTGTCCTCCTGCCAAAGAAGACTGCCGCCGCCAGCGACAAGGAGTGAGGTCGCCCTCGCTCAGGAGGCGTAGCTGCTCGCACGTCTACACAAACAGAACCCAACGGCGCTCTTTAGGGCCACATTTCTATTCCAAAAGCGACGGTTCTCATAAAGTTGTTTCACTTGGTATTATTAATTTTTCCTTTCTATGTACTGGCGACGTAAGAGGGGTGAAGGAAGTATTTTTTTAATCGGAGGGTGCGTCCTTGCGAGGATCTTCACGCGCTACGCGGGCATTATAAAAAGAGTCGCAAATGGCCAGTCAACTCACTCGCGCTCGTGCACTGCAGACTTAGCAGCCAGAATGACCGGACATTGAAAGGGAGGCTCGCCCTACACCCAACGGCCCTCTTTAGGACCTCAATCGCATTCCAAATACTCGAATTCTGCCTGATTTGCTCTACACTGGAATCTGGGTGTCGTAGAATTCACCAGTGCTTTCATAGTGGTGCACTTCGAGCTGGAAAAATGAATATCAACTTTATCATATTTTCCTAGACTATCCTACGGCATGCACGAAATCCAAATGCGAAAGAACGTCGTACAACAATTGGCGCGCAAGGCACTTCAACAATGTGATACTCTTATTATTCTTTCGGGCGTTGGAAAAAAGGAACGAAATGAACGTGAGAGAATCGAGCCCGTTGGAGCGGAGAAAGGCACGTCAGACTAGCACAAAAGGGGGACGGGAATCACCGATAAAAGGGCGCGAGAATACGGGGGTCATGGAGGGTACGGAAGGTAGGGGAAGGGGAAAGATCGGGGTACCTAGGAGGAAAGGCTTCCGGACGATCGCTGGCGCCGCACGTGGGCAGCATCATCGTAAACCTGCAATTGACATTAAAATTGTATATTCCTAAATTTGCATACTTCAAATATCGATCGATATAACAGGAATATAAAATAAGTTCCACAAAACCTCTCCACGTCGCCGTCGCTCCATGCGCGAAAAGGTATTCGTCAGGACGAGCGATGATGAGAGCTGAAATTTGCATTTTAATTATTAATTATTAATTAAAATAACAGCATCTCTACATTTGGAAATTCCGCGCCCCGTACCGTAGAGGGACGAGTCCCGTACCTTTGGCGACCGTACATTTTCCGGCACATGTACGGTCGCCTCTACGGTACGGGGCGGTTTGCCAAACGTGGAGATTTAAGTTTGGACAAATATTCAATTTCTGCTCACCATGTAGAGATATCGGAACCAGAGAAGCTGCGAAGCGTGTGCTCGCATCGCATGCCAAGTTCGGGCCACATGAGATGGGCGGGCGACCTGGACGAGTACGGTAAATAAGAATATCGTGGCGAGACCCCCAAGGTAGTACCGTAGTCATGGTCGGCGGATCACGGATGGCCGAGATGAGGAGGGCACCAAGAACGGACGAATACTTACGGGCGAGCGAAGGCGAAACGAGGCGCAACATCTACAACCGATATGGAACTTTATTTATAGTGTTCAACGGATCATTAAACAGTGCAAATCTGGCACAATCAGATACTTAAAGATTGATAACCTGTACGGAATCCGGAATCTCCTCACGTGCAGCCTTCATTGCCAGCGAGCAAGCCGTGTGGTTCTGCATCAATTTTTCAATTGTAAATGTATTACAACAATAAAATACACAAAACATTATAAATAATAACAATAATAATATTAATATTAATCCCAACCTGATGGCCGCTGACTCCGACATCGTCAAAGGAGATGACAGCGTCAACGGACAGCGATCGGGCGTGTCGCACGAGCAGCGGAACCAGATCCGACGGGGCCCATTCCGTGCCATCCCTGAAAGGGACACAATCAATCGAAAACACATTATCGATTTTATACTATCGATTGGAAATATTGAAATCAATACTAACTTCAGCCCATCGACATCGAGAATCGTTACATCGCTGGGGTCGACGCCGAGGCGCCACGACGCTACGGGAAGTTCAGCGCATCTGAAACAGTGCATACAAGGTTGGTACAGCATTGACGCTGCTGCGTGGTAAACCCCCTCCGAAATCGGGGCACCTAATGTGAGCAACACCTCGGAGGTGCTACCCCTTCGTGAACAGTCCCTACCTCCTCGATCCCTCGCCGTAGAAATTTCCGGTCGATGCGCAAAGGAGGTAGACGCGTACGTTGGATCTACAATTTTGTGAAAATCATAATTTAATTATACGAACTTAAATATAAAAAATATAGTATTTTACCTCGCCAGCGCTAGCAGAATCGGCGCAAAGAACATCGTCTCATCGTCGGGGTGCGCGATGAAGAGCAGCACGCTCCGAGCGGATCTAGAAAGCCAATCGATAAATCAACGTGGTAAAAATCGATAAATCAAAAACGCACCTAAGTGGTTCGGGAAGTGGATGCCGTAGGAGGAGTGCACTCCACGTCAGCGACACAATCGACAGCAGGGCGAGGAGAGGAAGGAAGATCGGCGGGACGAGCCACACGAGCACCACTCCGATACCAACGTGTACGGCGAGCGGGAGGAGCTGGAGAAAATCAATAAATGCGAAGAAATCGATAAATTCGAAATTCAAGAAGCGATGGTATTGACCTGCGTCCGTATTCCGATTGGCTGGAGCCGAGGGCGGGGTCGTGGCGGGGAATCGTTGCTATTATCGGGCAGTGAAGGGGCGGCGGTGGCGAGGGGCGGTGGAGTAGAGGGTGGGGCTTTGGAGGGATCGGGGATGGTTGAGGTGGACGAGGAGGTGGAGGGAGATGGAGGCGGGTGGAGCAGTGGCGCATCTTCCGAGGAGGACGGGCACGCAGATGCTGCCATCTCTACGAGGATGGAGCTCTGAAATACTCGGATAATCAGTAATCCAATCGAACGAATTATACAATATTCAGATTGATCGATATCCCGCACCAATCGATAATCAAATCGATCGATATCCCACTTCAATCAATAACATACGAGACTGAGATGGTCTCCTTGCGTTTATCGTCGTCCCTCGCTTCGATCGCACGCACAATGTCCTCCCACGACTGCGACTTCTCGGATGCGGGCAGACGGAGGCTGAGCAAGAAAAAAATTAATATTTATGCTTCAATCAATAATGCTCATATTGCATCGCACTGGTCATAAATTACCGACATAAATATTTTTTTATTTTGGTACTCGCACTTTCCTTGGTCGCGACTGTGATATACTTCACGGCTATTAGTAAAAAAAGTGCGGGAATTCAAAAATACCTATTCCCGAAGGCTGCTCGCATAGCCCGCCCAAACTCCTTGGGCGTCGAGACGCCAACGATCGCCGAGACGCTGATGACGAGGAGCGAAAAGCCGGAAACCTGAAGGGCCCAATGATACGGTATTTAAGCGAGGTGGAGGGTTACGGTAGTTACAAGATAGTACGGTATCTAGTAAACACAGTATGTCCGCCCGTGAATTCTCGCCCTAGCAATATGTACACGTGGCCGAAGGGTCTCTCATTCGCAAGGACTATAATGAGAATAGCGACGGAAGGCAGGGAAAGAAGAACGGATTCTTCTTTACAGGGTGACAAACTCCGACTCCTAAGAACCCACGGAAGAAATTAAAGGGAGAAAAAAAGCCAATTAAATCGGTGAGAGGAGTATTCACGGAATGAATGCAGCTATCCAAGAAGAGATCGCATCTCGATCCTATCTTCTTTCCCTCCCAACTCCTGGTCAGCTTGGGAGGAGCGTCGCACTCTCTGCGCCCATCTCTCACTCTCACAAGCACGCGCACGTGGTCTAGACACAGAGGAGAGGGGGAAGAGGAGGGGGGGGGGAGGAGGAGGAGAGGGGAGGAGGAGGAGAGAGTGGGAGGGCCAAAGGGCGAGCGAGAGACTGTTTCCTTCGCATAGACGGTAGACGACAAAGAGAGATGCTACCAGATGGAAGGGCTGTTGGTTTCTTGTTCAAGGGTACTTCATCTCTAAAGTACGACAGAGTCATTCTGAACGCGTTCGGGTCTTGGTGTAAGGAGAAGGGAGAAAGCGAGCGTATTCCTCTATAGTAATGGATAAATACCGTGCTACAAAGCAAACTGTCACGGCGAGGATTGAACCCAGCACCTCTGGATCTCCATGCGAGCGCATATTCCACTGAGTCGTCAAGCCAAAACACCCATCTAGAAGCGGCACCTTCCTCGGATCACAACATTCAAGGAAGAGTAGAGGGCGAATAAAAGACAGGACCTTTTGAGAACCAGGGGATTCCGTACCATAGACATGTCTAGTACCCCCGTCACAAATCACAAAGCCATCAAAAATCGTTCCTGTTTCGAGTCTCTTGTATGCGCCGGCGCGAAAAGAAAGGCTGTCTGCCTATAAAATGATGACATACGAACCCAAGATCCCGCGCATTTTACCCCCCTTTAAATGGCGGGTGTAAAATTTCGTGGGAAAACATAGCACCACTATCAAAGAGCGTGAGGGCGTGATAAAACACGCCATTTCACAGCGAGTGATGCGTACAAGGTGATTGAGGGTGTGAAAGCGATTGTCGTAGACGAACCTTTAACCCTAGGGGGAAGGGGGGTCCGGCCGACTAAGCATCTATGCGTATCTACCGCTGTTCGAATACTCGCGCTCGTTTCGTGCCGTAAATATTTATTCCCGGCAAGACGGACCGTCATCGGGTGCGTGTTCAGACGGCCCCAAAAGTACTGGAGTTGTTAGACGACGAATTCAAAGCTCTCAGATAAACTACTTCAAATGTAGGTTACCAGATCCCCCCCCCTCGAAAACAAATTCATAGCGATGGAGAAAAGCACGAACCGTAATAACCGTCGCAAGTGTGAGTGCCTTGGCAGCGAATCCAACTCCTGATAGCACCTGAATTTGTCTAGACTCGTCGGCACAATGAATCGATAGTTTGAGAAATCAATCAAATTTAAAATCAATAAAACAATAGTTCCAAGTCAAACCTGTATTCGAGCGAGATCCTTGGCTTCGGGCTGACGCGTATGCTTGTAGGCGGAACGCAGACCGGCCAAAAGCGTCAACAGCGAGCCACCGCCGACAACTGAAACGTTAGGGTTCAGTCGTTGATTTTCAAGTACAGATCCAAAGTTCGGCAACGAGAAGAAATGCTGCATTCCCCCCTTCAGACAATAATGTCATCGGACGAATTGAATTGAGAGCGGTTTCGTGTTTTTTTTATTGGAATTGGATTAATTGATAGAAGAGTATGCGGGTTGTTTTATTAGAAACGAACCGGTCTTGACGATGGTGCTGGTTGTTGATGGGGCGGACGGCGTGGTGTTTCCCTCGGAGATCGACGTCGCCGAGGTGGACGGCGTTGACGAGGCAGCGGCTCCTCCTCCTACTCCCATGCACGGAAACCGGAAAATAACATAGGAAACGTTCATGCTAAAATTGCCGTAATTACAGGAGAATTTAAGCAATCTCTATCGTGAAGCGTGTCGCTGGTCGCTGTATTCATGTATGTTAAATTTATAAGATAAACCTCAAGGTCGCGACACCAAATTCAAGAAAAAAGAATGAATCCCGGACTTAAAACAATTTATTTTCTTTACAGTGAGTAAAACGCTGGTTATTACGTTTGAAGAAAAATAGTGAGACAAATTGCAAATTCAAGAGAATGAGGGATTCATTAGAATAAAATAGTAGTAACGGCACAATTCCTCAGCAACGATTGAGAAACATTATAATAAATAGAGTACAGAACGAGGGCTTCGTCGTAACAAAAAGAGATCGCACTGAAAAAAATCAACGACAAAACCATTTTGAGTGATAATACCATAAACGCACAGGGGAATGACTACAAGGGAGATGCAAAAAGATAGCTAAAAACTACAGCAAAGAATAATAATTAATTCACTTGTTTAATCAGAGTCGGAGTCGGAGCTGCTATCACTGGATGATCCAGAGGACGACGACGAGGACGAGGAGGTGTCCTTGTCGACCTTTTTGGCTGCGGCGGGAGTGGGGGAGGCGGCCGCCGCTACCGGTGCAGGGGACGTCTCCATCTTCTGCAACGATAATGTTAACCCCCATACACCACCATTCCCAAATGACCTGAAAGTCACGTTTCTTACTCCTGTTGGTGAGAAAACACTGAAACCTTAGAACTATAGTAACACGATACTAACTAATCGATTTATAATAAATATGCAAATAAAAATCAATATTCCACGCTTACCACCTCGTCCTCCTTCTTCTCGACCCACTCGTCGTCGTCGACCTTCTCCTTCTCGGCCTTCTTCTCCTTCTCCTTCTTCTCACTGTTCTTCTTCCTCACGTCCTTCTTCCTGTCCTCTTCAGATTCCGAACCCGAGCTGCTACTCACGCTCGGCTTCCTGAAAGTGTACATTATTTTGTGTTTAAGTAGTTTAAGAACGACTATTAGAATCGCATTCTTAAATTTAAAGAAACAAACATATTTAAACTTTTAAAGTGCACCTCTTCTTCTTCGTCTTCTTCTCCTCCGTTGCCTTTTCTTCAAACCGGCGCTTTGGTTGGGGGCTTCCACTAAAGGGAAACATTATACTCTATTTTCATTACGAGCATCATCTCATAACTGCCCGAAAGGGGAGGGTTACGAAATGTCCAAACCGCCTGATTCTAGAATAATCGATAATCGATAACATACCTGCTCCTCCTGCGCCTCCTCCTCTCCTCGCGATCCCTATCCCTGTCCCTGTCGCGGTCGTCCCTCCTGTCCTTGTCCCTTCGCCGCTCCTTGACATCCGCATCCCGCCGCCTATCATCTCTCCGGCGCTCCCGCATCTTTTCCTCCGCCCTGAATTGACTACCGTAATCCGGGTTGACGGGGGCAGGAATTTCGCGCCGGGACAGCACCTCTCTCGTGCGTGCCTCTCCTCGCGATCGCGTCGACGGCGCTCCACCTCCTCATCGTTCCTACAAAATATATGCGTTCAAGTGTGAAACGGGGAAAAAATCGTCAATCAATAAATGACGTCACCAAACCTTGCCGGTCTATCCATCCTCTTCTTCTCGTCATCATCATGTCGTCGCCTCCTCTCTTCTGCCCGATCCTCTCCTCCTCCCCTTCCATCTCTGTCCCGTTCCCTGTCCCTGTCCCTTCCTCCATCGCGATCCCGTCGTGGACTGCGATCGCGGCGGGGCGATCGATCGCGTTTCCTGCAAGACACGATCGATTTATTGATCATTTCATGTGACAATCAATAAATTAATACCGTTCGTCACCCGGCTCCGGAGAATCCCTGTCGACGGCGATGCCTGCGTAGCGCCCGCTCGATAGTGAAGTGAATCTGAAAAGGTGTGACTAGGTTGTCATTATCTAAGTGAACCGCGACGCGTGCCCCTGCGGCGCGTTGCGGCTGTCAGCGTACCGTTTGGTCCAGTCACTCTCGTTGTCCCTCTTGGCGGCATCGCCGCTGCTGCGCATGCCCGGCTTCTTGCTCATCTCACTCATCTTCTTCTCCACCATCGACGGTGGAATGCCATCGGGTGCATTCTGGGCCTAAAATAAAATCAATAAATTAGATAAGAAAAATGGATAAATCAAATTTATTGATTCGAAATTGTGGACGTTAGTGTGCACCTCATCCATCAGCAGCCAGAGCTCGCCCATGAACTCGCGAGAGTGCCGCGCATTCAGAAAGCCCGTAATGTTGATCTGCATGATCTGAAAGAAAAGACAATCGCATGTACCAAAAGCTACCGTATTCACGAATCTTTACTACCCAAAGTTAGTATTCACCGGTCTTCAATGCAAAAGCCACCGTAGTCACGTACCTTGGGATTGACTTCCTTGACTTCGAGCTGCTCAATGATGTACTCCGTGAGGACGTCGTCTTCCATTCCGAGAAGCTCGTTGACCTTGCCGGTGATCCACGGCTTCAGCACGTCCAGATTTACCTTCGCCATGTTGATCTGTAAAATGAAATCAATACTATTGATTTTCTCTCCAAATCTCAAATCTCCCACAAAAAAGAAGTAATATTAATTCTCCCGATGAATCCTGCAATAGAAGCGATAATAACAGACGGGAGTACATTTCAACGCCTTCCCGCGCCCTTCACATCGTTCATTACCTTCGGCTGCGTTTATAAGAAAGGCCCAAGCGGGCCGAAAGGATGGTTGGCGGAATCCTGTCACAGTGCCCTGTAGTGACTACTTTTTTCGCGAACAAAATAACAGGCAAATCGATAATATCAAAACGATCAGCAATCGATACAAATTTGCTAGGGCAAGAGGAAATGGGGAGTGCCGTTGCTATGTTGCACCTACCTTTCGCTTATAGCAACAAAGACCATGGCACTCTATTTTTGAGAGGTGGACATGGTACTAATCTTTGAGAGAATTGGACATGGAACTAATTTTCGTGCTTTTGATAGATGTACTTGTGATTTATTTTTATAAATCGACAGTTATCGCTCGGCAGTCTACCTTCTTCTCGAGGGCTTCTTCGAAGCGCATCGTTCGCAGTAGCTTCTTCTCCTTGTCGGTGAAGCGGCCATCCTGTTCGGCTGTGGTGCCGCGGAAGAATCCCGCGTCCGCCATCTACATAATTAATAAACATTCAACAAAATGATAAAGTTATTGCACTCACAATCACTGAATGAAAGCATTGCTTTGTATAATTTCAGAAGGAACGGCAAGCGGAATGAAGTATCGCGCATTTCTTGCTAATTATATTGCGAAAAAAGAAGTTCGGTCATTCAACCCAAATAAGCGACGGCAATTTTAGGCGGAAACGCTTTCTTGGCAGATTCGCTGAATACGATGTAAAAACTAGTTTGTAACCGCTGGTGGTCAGATACGAAAAGCGGTGTGGAACGCTTGGAAGTCAGTTTTGGACCAAAGTATTATTCGGTATTTTTTATTCCACAAGAGCGGCACTTCCAACAGGCAACGTGGCATAGCGACTCTGCGTGGGAAATAACAACAAAAGAGAACAATGCAGTGAGAGAACCGGAGGCCGGTGGTTGAAAAGAGGATAGGACAACATTTCGAAGATTTTAGAGAGTCCTGAACATCCGCACGTTGGCGTGAAAAATCGACCCATACGCAGCAACAACGATAACAAAAAGTGATAGGGTTTGAGTGTAAAACTATCCAGATGGAAGGCACTAACAAACTGTCGAGTAAAAGTACAGTAGCTAGATTCCGCGGAAAGTGGCTTCTTAATTGGTCTCCATCGCTGCTTCTTTCTCCTGTGCTGCGACCTGCAATCATGACTCGTGATAATATTTGGTCATTTTCAATGTTTTATGATACCTATAGGACAAATGTTTTGGGAGATTCATCCTCCAAGTCAAGTTTCTCCACAACAGTTTGATACAAGATGCAAGAAAAACGTATAGCATTTCCGTGAAAATAATTCAGATAGACATTTGTCTATATATTGATGTAAATTTATGGTGAAACACGCTGACTGACGCAGTTTGGTTTGCACCTTGTCACTCGAAGTGCGCCTTCGAACCTTTGCCTTCTGCGCCGTAACGACGGGGGAGCGGATGAAGTGCATGCGGTCCTTGACGCGAGCGAGATCCCGCGACCTCTTGGCAACCTTCCCGGGCTGCGTCGCCTTCCTGATCTTGTTGGCGTATCGCTTGTGCTTCAGCTCCGACACCGTCTTCGTCGCTTCGACAACCTTGAATGGAAGCGATCGAATAAATAATAACACCATAATCCCTTGTTCTAAGACTCTCGAAAGTTTTCATAATAGCTACGCATTTTTATATTAGCGAACTGGCGTGCAATAGCTACAGCTTGATTGTTGTGAAAATATAACTCGAGCAGTATTGGTATAAATAGGTTAACAAATAATAACAAACCTTTTCCCAGAGTGCTCGATCGTATTTGACGGGCTCGTTTCGCTTCTGTTCCATCATTTGCGTGCTGTCGTTCGTGAGCTCCTTGCCGCGGGCCCTTAATTATTTAATATAATCACAGCCGTCTGGGATGGGCTACCACCGGGACAGTCGACACCCCCCTCCCCTCTCCATTCATCGCTCACTCCACCATTCCCCCCGACTCCAATCACCAAGTCTAATTGTGTCTCTCTTGTAAAGACATAATTTTAAAATTAATTATATTTTTAAGTGTCCTTCAGCGTGTGGACTCCCTTTCACGCTCTGTCCTGCATATTTTGCTCGAAAGGGCAGATCAAAATGATTATTATTTCATCCGATTTTTAAAAGGCTCCCATCCCCCTCTGGAATTAAAATCTCCTGGAAGCACAAACCTGCGTGACGCCTTCGTCCAGCGCACCTTTCTCGGGTTCTTCTTCTTCTTGAACGCACGATTACATTTGGAGCGGCAGAATTTGAAAATCTGCAAGTATTGATTTACTAAAATAAATCGGGAATATGCTCACCGTGGAATCATTGCGGACGAATTGAATGCCGTGGCCGGGCCAGATATTTGAGGAACAATAGTAGCACTTCTCGATCCTCATTGTTTTACCCTTAAAAAGGAAATTCTTAAACTCATACTCACTCGGACAATGATAAAAATGAAACAATCGCGCGAACAGGTGAAATTGCGTAAAATTGGCCGACCCACACTACAGTAGTTGGGTGGTGCAGTTTGTGATGCGCGCACACCACACTAATTGTCAAAAGTAAGACAGCAGCGAGAGCTTTCGAGGATGGATTGGGGGAGACATCCTCGACTCTCCAAGGGAGCTCTACGACTTCTCAATTATAGAAATGGCTTCTCACTCAACGATGATGAGTCTTACACACCCATTCTACTAAAATTTAGAAGCTTGGCAGATAAACACGCTTGCAATCCCATGTTTTCAAACGTTGCTGGAAGAGCATTATATTTCGAACTGATGATTATCCTTTGCCATGTAAAATACCGAACTCCTTGCTCTGAATACTAGGTTCATTGCCAAAATATAGACATCGGCATCTGGTGTTAGTAGCCGTAAACGGGATAACATAACACGAACCGTGGATACCTTTATTCTCGTTTCCCAAGAACTAGTCACAACATGAAACAACTGCTAGTCTATGGGAGAAGGTAAAAGTGACCGAAGTAAGACGGAACAGTGCTCAGAGGATAGACGTAACAATGTTCACAAGAGAACTGATGGGGAACTAACAGAGTGTGGATTCAAATTGAATAACGAGTAACTTGTAAAGTTTAACTTATATTAATCAAGCATCAAGAAAACGCCATGTGCAACATATCAAACGTAAAGATATAACAGACGTGGAGTGAAAATTATTCACCATCCAGTGAAAAAGAATAATACAAAAGAGATAGCTAAATGAATGAAAACTCAGAACCTTTACTCGTCTTCGAAGACTTTCCTCTTGGGCTGTGGTCCGTCGTCTCCCTCCAGGCTTCTCTTCCCTCCCTTTCCTCCTCCCCTGCCGCCACGTCCTCCTCCGCGTCCGCCCCTTCCACCTCGACCTCCGCGTCCTCCACGGCCACCACCTCCACGCCTGCTGAAACAATGATACAAATTAGATTCGTTCTTTTCTCACTATACCAACTAAAGTTCAAGAGTCAAAAATTACTGACTTGCTGTCAAATCGCTGTTGCTTCTGGGTGTTGAAGTCGTTCCAGTACTTCTCCTCCTCCTCTCCCTCGAGGATCCTTCCATCGATCTCCTTCTCGCCCAGCTTCGGCTTGCCGTCAGACGACGCCTGAAATCATCGTATTTGTGAATAGAATTCCTTCGCAATTAATACGAGGCGCCAAAAACCAAGAAAATGCGCACCTTCTCCCATGCCTCCTTGGCCCCATTTTCGGTGCCGTTGAAGCGAACTTGTGCCTCCGTCGATCCACTCTCGTAGACAACGTAGCCGACCTGAGATTTGAGGATTTACACAAAAACACGGGAAAGGGGAAATACCGTTCCGTGGGCACCGAGAAGTGTCTTGATGGCCGCGATGGACGTGTCTTCGGGGAGGTTCGTCAGAGCGAGGACGAGTCCCTTCTCGTAGTGCACAGGCTTCGCGGCCTTTTTCGTAGCCATCTGAAAGCAGCTATTCAACGATCCTGTAAACCATTTTCCAGCAACTTCGCGGTTCGGCTAGTGTAAGTGATGTTGAATAACTTTTAGAAATATAGATGAGAAATCGAAAAAAAATTTTCAAAAATCAAACCTCCTCGTCCTTCTTGGCTCGCTTGGCGGCCTGCTCCAGGGCGCGAGCCTCCTTCGTCTCCTTCTGCTTCTGGCTCCAGTAGTCCTCCTGATTTGAATAAATATCGAATAAAGTATAGGATTAAGTTTCTAATTATGCCAGCATACTCGAGTAGCTATTACCGGCACGATTTTGTACTAAGAAAAGTGGTCAAGAACATGTGAATTATTTGAATTGCGACCAAATCTCATCGCGTGGACGACTTCGTTCGATACATATGCTTACCTGCATCATCTTCACCAGCTCGACGGCTCCCTCGCCCTCTCCAAACTTGGCGTCGGACTTCTGGGCGACTTCGGCTTCCTCGCGAGTCTTGTATGTAATAAAGCAACTTCCCTGAAAGACAGCTTCTAGCACCGCCAGAGCGTCATTTAGAAGTGCTATACAATCGTTCTCGAAGCAAAAATGTATTAGTAGTTACAATTGAAATAAATACAAAGACATATCGCTCCGGTATAGTAATTCCAACGCCCATTCGAAGCAAAAATTTCTCTGGACGAACCTTGAACTTGCGGTCGGTCTTGATGCGGCGCATGAGGACGTTCTCTGTCGCTCCGAACTGAGCGGCAAACTTCATGATGTCGTTGAGCTCGGCATTGGCGGGGAAGTTCTTCTATAATAATATTGCATAAAATAGTTTCGCTACGAGAATGCAAACCATGTAGACGGTGCGGTTCTTGATCTTCTGCCAGTACTCGAGCGAGTTTTCGGGGAGGGCGTTGCCGATGTTTCGGCGAATCTTCGCCTTGCACTCCGAGAGCTGTAGTTCGAAATATGTGGATAAATTCGAAGCAGATTGAAATACCTGGATGATTTCAGAGGGGATGGTAGAAACGGCTTCGGCAATCTTGACGACGTCATCACAGAGCGTCTTGAGGCGATTGAAGGTCAGCAATGTTTCGAGTTTGACCCCTGGAAGATAGTTCAGTGGACTTTGAATCTGGGAAAGAACAATCAACATAGTGGCATTTGTAAAAATGCCACCCACAAAGGCCCTCGGCATAAACGAAGTATAAAAAAATATACACGATGTATAAAACTACTTACATCCTTCGTCCTCCTTGATGCGCTCCTGGAGAAACTTGTCGCGCGGAAGATTGATGTTTCCGAAGTAGTACTGCAAATACGCCGTCACTCGAATTTAAGATGAAATTCTTAGAATAAATTGTAAGGAAAATAAGAAGAAAGTGACAAATGAACAAATGAACATACCTCGAGCTGCGTCACGATTTGCTCGTCCTGGGGGGCGACGGGCTGCTCGTTCTCCGTTTCGGACACGAGGGCCTGGCTTTCCGTCTCGGTCATTCTGTAATCAATGAATAATCCCAGTGAAAGCGACCCCACGCGCCGCGGTACTGCGAGAATTGCGCAAACTTGCAAAATGTTCGAAAATAAATCGTATCCATGAAATTACGAAAAAGTACCATAACAACGTCTTCCGTGTGAGACCCCCGCATATTCAAGGCAGCGAAAGGTTCAGATTTTTTTCTAGGTTTCACCGGCAATAATTCGAGGAAAAATAACAAACTTTACAATCAAATACAACTGCCGGTTTGATACCCGAGAAACAACAAGGCCAAATTACACTTCTGTCCACTTTTTTGCAGTATGTACACACTTTATCAATGAACACTGGGCTTGCTCGCATGTTCGATTCTCCGCTTTCGGTGCATTACTGCTCATCGTATTCGAAGCAGAAAAGGAAAGCGAGGGGAGGAATGCTGGGGTTTGAGAGGTGGGGTGCAATGAGGCAAGCAGGACCGGGGGGAGAGGGGCGAGGAGACGAGAGGCGAAGAGAGGAGGGAGGGCCTCGCGTAAAGTGAACAATTGTCATTGGGCAGCCGCCCTATAGCAGTCGCTCGCTTGCTCCCCAGAGGGTGGACTGGGAGGAGGAGAGGCCCGGGGGGTGCATCGATCCGTGTCCGTAGAGGAGGGCATCCAGGACCTTCATACATTCGACCATGGGGCATTCCGCCAGC
Organism: Levipalatum texanum; assembly: GCA_014805385.1. NCBI lineage: Eukaryota > Metazoa > Nematoda > Chromadorea > Rhabditida > Diplogasteridae > Levipalatum > Levipalatum texanum. The sequence continues at coordinate 20,351 of JACMIG010000021.1, forward strand.
TCCCTCACCGATCTCAACCTCTTCTCCAAGGGAGGCGTCTTTACGCGCGAGCAGCTCGACGAATACCAGGTATATCAGTTATATAAATAAACAAACGACTCTGAATTAGATACCGTAACCTTGCAGGATTGTACATTCTTCACGAGAAAGGACATTATTCGATTGTACCGGCGATTCTATGCGCTGAACCCGCAGAAGGTCCCTACCAACATGCAGGGAAATCGTACTTCCATCGTTACTCTCAATTTCGAGGAAGTCGAGAAGATGCCGGAGCTCAAGGTAATTTATAAAAAAAAATCGATAAATCAATGAATATAATAAACAGGAAAATCCATTCCGCCGCCGCATCTGCGACGTCTTCTCCGAGGACGGCGCCGGCAATCTCTCCTTCGATTCCTTCCTCGACATGTTTAGTGTCCTATCGGAAATGGCACCACTCGAGCTCAAGCTCAAGTACGCCTTCCGCATATACGGTAACCATTTCAAATCGTTTCGAGACCCAATCGTATTTAAAGATTTCGACGGTGACGAGTACCTCGGTCACGATGATCTCTCCAAAATGATTCGCAGTCTGACAAGAGACGAATTGAGTGACGAAGAGGTCGAGTTCATCATCGAAAGGGTACGGTATCAACGATCAGTTCTGGGAATATGATGTAAAATCTCGTGAAATTTTATGAATCACTTTTCTGATATACATGAAACCGGGAAAATGAATGAATAATAAATAACAAACCATCATCGGATTTGAGGAAAAAAACAGTTTGCATGTCAACAACTAACAATCCTTAATAATACTATGCATTTCTGCCGCCCGAGATAAAGGGAGATGAACTACCAAAAATCCATATAAACTACGATTAAAATGAAGAAACTATACTCACAATTTTCAGATAATCGAAGAAGCAGATCTAGACGGCGATGAGCGGATAAGTTTTGCCGAATTCGAGCACGTCGTCTCGCGATCGCCCGATTTCATCCGTACATTCCACATTAGAATCTAGTCTCGATAGATACCTACCGATATCGATCGATCAATCAATACCTAGCTCTTGGTCTTGAGCTCTCCAGCCACTTTGTTATAGATTCCGAGTGCTTGTGATACGAGGCTGGCGGGTTCGGCAATGGAGGCCGGAACGATGAGAGTATTTCCCTCCTTGGCTATCTTTCCAAACGCATCCACGTATCGTTCGGCCAGTGCCAGCGACGCTGCCCTCTCTGAAAATCAACTTTAATTGCGAAGCGTCAGATAGGGTTCCGTCGGTCAGATAGATTGGATTGGCCAAAACGCTGCCTTCTCCGATACATCAAGTTGATTGGCCTCTGTCCCCATCTTCGGCCTCCCTGTTTATAGCCCCGCTGGTTCCCTCTTTCTTTCATTTCCTCCATTGACGCCTTTCACGTAATTGGATCGGTTAAATTGCGCTGGGTCAGATAGATTTTCGTGGGATAAACGTCGTAGATTTGTGAAATAGCGCTGGGTTAAATAGTGTTCCGCGAATCAGAAAGAGTGGCTTGGTACATTTGCGCGGGGTCAAATCGGGCTCAGACTGCGTACCTCCTCCGGCCTTGTTGAGTGCCTCGGTAACTCGTTCGATGGCTTTAGCGCGTGCTTCCGCACTCAGCTTGAGAGCGTTGGCCTCTCCCATGGCTCGGTTGACCTGCGCGTCGCGCTCTCCTTCGGATTCCAGAATAGCCGCGCGCTTCCGTCGCTCGGCCTCCACCTGAAATGACGATAATAAAGTGTGCCAGCAATCCCTTAATGCATTCATGGTATCTCCGTGGTGTGCTCCATCTGATGAGTCTAATAAAGTGCGCCAGCCTCTACCTGGCGCATATATGGCCACCAGAGAGAAGTTGGAGAGCAGAAGCCCATTCACTTCGCTTCACCCAATTGAGCAGACACTCTCAATTTCCTCCATGCTAGGGTGAGTGAGGAAAAAGTGGACGAAATGACGAAAAGTCACCGAGGACCGGCATGTAAGAGGGGCTCAAAAATTATACATCGCGCACATTTGTATCGAATCTGTAGAATTGAACTTCATCAGAGCACGTTCTATGCACGACATGTACTTACTTCATTTTTTCGCGTCTTTTATTTCCAGAAAATCATACCTGCATTTGCATCGCTTCTTGGATCTTGGTTGGCATCGTCATGTCCTCTGAAAACAAATTCATTTTCATATAAACTCATGCACTTGCTCTCGGTGCAGATTCCTTATTGCTTCTTTACATACATTTCTCACACTGTCATTTTGTTCCTATTTGTTGCCATTATTCTTTCCAATATCATATCGTATGCGTCCATTATCACTTTACTTTTCCGATGCGGCATTAAAAGAGATCTAATCGAAAACACAATAAATCAATATTTGTAAAAAAATATGACTTACTGATTTCATACCGCATGCATGAAATTCCCCACGCTTCGGCGGCCTGAAAAGACAGCATATAGACGTTGTTTCTAGAAGGAAACTGTTTTTAGATAAAATGCTATCCGTTTCGCTGACCACTTCAACAATCCAGCATACTATGTATTTTTATCTACGGAACAGTTGGGAGGAAGTGACTAATAAAGCCAAAGGGAAAAAGAAAGGTGAAAGCAAAATGGAGAAATTCATTTTTATACTTGCGTGCGAAAAAATGGACAATAAGAGCTATCATGCAACAATGAACGGGAGAATAATAGAAAGAATGTACCTTGTTAATGGCTTCCACGATGAAAATATTGAGGCGTTCGCGCTCTTTGAAAACTTCATCCAGCGACATCTTTCCGACCTACAATTTGTTCAATTCGAATAGTTTCGATTTTCCTTAAATTTCCAAACCCCGAAACATTTCAATTTTTGTGTGGTGAATCAGCATTCTTTTTCGTACTTCTTTCATAAATTCTGAAAATATTTTCAGGAACTACGATATGGTTAAGAAAAACGCCTCATTTCCCCAATAGGATAGCTGCAGTTTTTGAGGCAAAAATCGGAACTTCTTGAAAATCTTAAGGTAGAAATTGCGTAGTCATGCTGACGCACTTCTCGTTCACGTTGACAAACTTTTCGTCTGCGAAACTCTAAAGAAGTGCCAAAAAATAACCTCAGATCTCATTGTTGTCTGTGCCAGCTGAGTTACGGCGAATTCGGGATCGTCCACTCCGTACGACGCCTGTGAATTCAGCATTCGATTCAGCGTTTGACATCGACAGCAAAGCAATTCACCTTGTATGGATCGAATACTCGAAGGTAGAGAACACCGTCCAACTGCAGGTGCACGTTATCCATAGTAATAGCACCCTGAAAAAGAATATTTAATCTACTCAATAGCTCAACAATCAAAAGTCCTGACCTGCTTGGGAATTTCAATCGCAATCTCCTTCAGACTTTGAACGTGTTTGATCCGATCGATGACAGGGATTAAAACGTTGAGTCCCTGAGCGAAGAGAAGTTTTACGTTTTCCTGGCATGATGCTTGCAAACGCTTAGCGTTGCGGAGGATTTAAAGTAGCTAGTGCCGAATAGACAGAGATTTCGCAATGTATAGTCCACAGGCTATAGATGATGAAAGCAGCTCTCGATTACATCAAAGATGATCGTAAGGCAGCAATTATAATTCCTTTGCATCAGTGAAAATTCTCGATGGTTATGGCCGATAGTGAGGACGATATCGGTGCAGTAACCAATGAATACTTACGGGCTCAAGAATGCGGTAGAACTTGCCCATCCGTTCTACTACCCACGCTTCTTGCTGTGGAACGAAGTTGATGAAGGTGTTCGTGGCGTGCGCATCACGCACACTTCCACTGCAAACAATCATCAGCCGAAGAACAGCATGATAATGATACCTGGCGATAAGTTGAAATTGGGAGAAAGCAGCACGACCACGACTGAGAACGCGGGCTCCACTTGATGCCGGCAACATCTCAAGACGAAATGGTGTGGGAGGCGCAATAAATACACGAAAAGATTTCAATACAAATTCTACATGAGGTAATATTTGAAAGACGGTTTTCAAGTCCTGTCCAGTAGTGTGGTGCGACTTTTGGGAAAAGTCGGTTGAAGTAGTTCTAATTAATGGTTTCGAAATTTACAGTGCAACCGTAAATTCCTCGATTTTGTGCACACCTCAAAATCGAGGAATTTACGCGACACCGGTGTGTCTGACAATAATTGTTACAATCCGAGTCGATCAATTGCCCTATCTCAATTTAAAACATTCCTTAAGGGCACTCTTCTACTGGTTGCTGTAGCAAAGGCGCCGGAAATAAATGCAGCGGAAAGTTTGTCCACTTTTTGAACATAATCAAAAATTCTTCAAAACTCAGGTAATAAAGTGGTCGGAATCGCCTGTGCGCGGCCTACGCTTCAATAATGTCGTCTTCAACCCGAGTAATAGGTAATAACGTTTGCATTTCAATTGTTTTATCTCTTTTTAGTACATAGCTTGAACGCAACGAATTGATAATTATACTAGTTCTTTAATTTCTTCCAAGCTTTGAACACAACGCAGTGGTGTTTTAAGGCTGATTGCTGCCTGCTCGGCGCGCGAATGCATTGTCTTCTCGGCGAGTTCAGGCGACCGCGTTGCTGTCATCGAGCAGGAGTCCGACATCAAGGGCGTCTACTTCAACGATGAGCGCGAGGTTTGTCATCGTTCATTTGTAATATAGTAACATATATTCTCAGCTCGTAACGGTAACTGCGCGCGGCGCAATGTGCGTTTGGCAACTGGAGGACGAGACGGATGAACCCAGTCGCATCGCATCATTTACCATCGCGGTCCAGGTGGTGGCTATTAAAATTGATTTCAACTCGAAATGAATGCCTTGAACATTTCAATAAAATATTTTTGTAGAGGTAGATATTTAATCATTTAATTTCGCTCCGCTGTAGGCCGTTCATCACGTCGCATCGATTTCCGGCGAGGTCGTTGCCCTTGTCGATGACAAGAAAACCCGCAAGGTCGCACTACTCAAGTGAGTTCCTATACTGCTGCGTATCATCATTTTTTATATGGAAGTATACCGGTTAGATAAACGCAGTGTCGAGTTGAAAAGGTCCGAGTGCCTCGTTACTATGGATATTATTTCAGCAGAGTAATCTTCTACGTTTTACTGCTCTTGATCTTTGTTTTATTGATTTATCGAACTTCAGCGTGCCGTTTCAGGGAGGACGGCAAACTCGAATTCCTCAAGGCTTCGTTGCCTGCTGATGCCTCTGCCGCCACCGTCGGTCTCTCTTCTCAACTGATTGCTGTTGCCGATGGAAAGAAACTAACCGTCATTGCTCGCAACGAGTTTGCGAGGTATTTTTTCGAATATTTATTCGCTAGATTATTGTTATAAATATTGATTATTTATAATATTATTAGCATATTATTTCCAGAGTCAAATCATCGGTGCACGAGTGCCGCATGACAGTAGATGCACTGGGAGATGCCAACGAGCGCAACGTCTTCGAATCCGTCCACGTCCTGGGAGATACGGTTGCTGCTGCATTGACGATTGGACGGATTTATATATGGACGGACGTTGAGACCAAGGTATTTAAAATGCAGAAGGTTGCAATTTGTTCAAAAAAATCGATGTAATAATTTTGAAAATGGCTGCAATTCGGCTACGGGAAACGACGGAACTTGATCTAATTATTCTGCTTCAAGGGCGTGGCGCGTAGCACGCAATCGGTTCATTGGCACAAGACCGCCCCCTCCCTCGTCCTATCGCCCCTCGGTGGACTCCTTTCGGCGGGAGGCGAAGGCGTGCTATGCAAGTGGCGACTCGGAAAGGTTCAGCTTGTTATTTTTGAATATATTAATTGATTTAGTAACAATTTTTAGTATGAACAATTTTTGCTATTATATTTTATTGGTAAATAATATCAGTGAATTTGAGGGCGCCCCCACGATGCTCCCCCGCTTCGGCGTTCCGATCGCGCAACTTTCCGCTTCTTCAGATTGCTCACTACTCGCCCTCTCCCTCGGTGGGAAATAATCACAAAATTGATGTATTTATCCTCCAAATTCAAATATTGATTAATTTTGTTCGAATTAATTATTTTTCTTTCAGAGGACAATTCCATCATCATTGTCGATGCTGCTGCCATGGGAGTTCGGACAGAGATGCCCACTCTCTCCGTTGCCACCAGGTTATTATTTATTTAATAATCAAAATGAATTATTCAAAAATTCAAAATCGATAATGCCTTGAATTAAAAATCATGTCATAAATTGAGTCCTTTAGATCCTCGGCGCTGCCTCGACTTTATGCCGATCCCCTCCACCCTGACATGGTCGTGATGGGAGCTCGGGAAGGCGTCCTCCAGTGGTTCCACCCCGCTAGCTCCACGACCTCCTTCAAGGTTTTATTGATTTATTTAGTAATTGATTTTTCAATTTTCTCCCAATTCAGGTCGACATTGCGCTGGAAAATGGCCTGGATCGAGATCTTCCTCTCTACGGAGTTGTGCAGGCGTACCACACGGTTTCAGGTACGTAAGTCGATTTAATAGATATCTACAAAAAGATATAAATATAATTTTGTTCCCATTTTTAGACGCACTCTTTACGGACGACTATGCGGTAACGATCGAGGCGCATTCTCGAGGCGACGCTGTCAGCAGGGTTCGATTGTGGAGGAGGGACGGGGAGTTGAAGACTACCATGCACCTCGACTATAACCAGGTCTGTAAGACCATAGATACTGTAGGGTAAGCTACCGTAGGATACTATGATAAGCGCAATAGCCGGCGTGCCCAAAACTTAACGGCCACTGCTCCCCCTGCCACAACTGGGCGCATCTTACACCATCATTCACTATCAGCAAAATATACACCATCATTCACTATCCAATCAAGCTGTCTATTACGTAGTAAATGGAACATTCGATTAGGCAACGTACTTATGACCGCATTTCCTTTTTTTGTGCTTACTTTTGTTGCTTCAAACGGTATGCTCTTTCACTCGTTCGCTTCCACAACTCTCTTCCTTTCTAGAAAAATCTTCTTCTAGAACATTCCTCGACGCATCGTCGGCATATCTTCCTACGAAGCGGGTCCGTCCAAGGGACTCTTCATCCTCACCGACGAGGCTGGTCGCAGCGTCGTACTGCACAGGTACGGTAGTTTTCGTGGCGAGCTCGCCTTCTCTCCGCCACAATGTAAACTATTTTTTTTCTGTAGGAGCCGCAACCAATGGTACATCGACCCAAGCCGCGATTTCACGTGGAAAGGACTGCCGACGAGGTGAGTTGCTGATCAAAATAATCAAATATTTAAATATATTCAACTGACTCGTTCAGGGCTACCGCGGGTATCAATGAGGATTCCGAATGGGCAGCCGCCTACAATGCAGGGGGCAGCCGTGATGCGGTCGTTGTTGTGGACGTGAATACGGTGGGTTTGGGCGCCGTGGAAATACTGGATTTACCAACCGCCATCCTATGAACTTGATGTAGTAGCGAAGCGGTTCTTCTGAAGGTTGAGCATCGTAAAATGTACTGTTGTCGGACATCATGAAATCATGGCCTTGAGTTGCGGGTTTGTGCGTCTGATATTTGGAGCAATAAATCTAGCTATGTGCGAAATGTTGCCCCGTCATTGCTGAGTTTACCGCCCACATAATGCCTTTCTCTCCAGATGCGTCAGAAGGACGTCCTGCTCGTAGACGGAGCGGTAACGCGCGTCTTCTGGACACCGTACTCGCTCGTCGCCGCTACGGATACGGTAGATATCGATTTTTTTTCCAAATTCAATAAATCAATGAAACTATCTACAGGCCGTCTACTGCTGGTCGTCCGCGACGCTGACGCTGAAGTGGCGGTGCGAGGAGGGATGGGATCTGAGGGCTGCACCCGCTCCCCTCGTCTGGCGCGGCAACCAAGGTCCGTCAACCGTGTATAACCCTATTTGCGGGGCTGTGAATGGTGCACTTTCCCAATTAAGATAATGATTATTGCACTTCATCAATCGCCTTCTACAGCTTACCTGCTGGACCTGGAGACGGGTGACGTCATCGATGGAGCGCCATCCGCTCAGACGATCCAGGACGCAATGCCATTCAAGCACGGAGACGGCTACGGAGTCCTCGCCACGCATCGCGACGGGGTACGGTATATTTGGGCAAATGATCTATCCTATCTGAAGAGGCCGCTTTTTCACGGCGTTTATACACATGATTATCCCCTCCCACTCATCCCTCCCCCCTCTTCCATCCTGCCCCTCCGATTTCTCGAACTGCTTCGGTGCTCAAGTTTGTGCACCGGGATCTCGGCCCTCTCCCCCCCACCTCTCCTTCCTCTTCCCTCTCCCCCTTCCCTGGCTATGCCACGGATAGAGAAAGGCTGCACGAATCACAAAGAAGCGTCACGGCTCTGACGGAGTAGCCAACAGTAGCGACGATTAGAGAGCATTGGAAAAGCGAGACGCAGAGCGCAAAGCTCGAAATAGGCTGTAATTTTCTGCCTTGTCGTCAAAGCGATGGGAGCGAGAACAAAGTCGCAAAGACCAGTCCACTTGGTCTTTGTGCTGTAAAGATGTAGGAAAATAGAGATGCATGAGTTAATCAACGCTGCACATAAATAAACGGCGTATTCCTTCTCTTTAGTTCATTTTGAAGTTAAAAAAACAGGGTATTTAGCATTCGACAATTAATAGAATTCCCCTTTTTTTTTTAAAAAGTTGATGATAAAACTCAATAATTAAATGTATTTTGCAGACCCTCTCGATCCTCTCTTCATCGGCGGTAACGGGACGACGCCGTCGCCTCTCCTCCTTCCGCTCCTCGACGACGGCATCGGGCGCTTCGGCCTCCACGACCGCCCTCGATGCCACCCCCACGCCGGCCCTTCCCCCCTCCACCGCCCCCTCCCTCGTGGCACTCTCGGCCCCTGCTCACATGCTACCGCCACTCTCTCTCCTCGCTCCCACCTTCATCAGGTCCTGCCTCCTCCCACCCGCCAAGTAGGATGAACGCGCGGATTCTACGGTATAAACCGTGCACTGTTAGATTTAGATTCATGAGAAAAATGCACTCTTAAAAACTGCGTTTTCTATGCGATGCGTATGAAATTTGTTTTGCCAATAATCTCGTGTTTTACGTAATAAACCGCGCATTCTTACATTAGCTCGCATTCTCCAGGGGTTTTTCTAGGTATTGCTTTTTAGGATAGGGGAAATTCTACTAATATAGTTAGTGGCGAGGGGAAATGGCGTTCCGCAGATGAGCGTTATGATCGCTACTGTGTTTATCTCATTATAAGAAAAAGGTTCAGGAGATGTTACTGTGTTTATCTCATAGGTATTCCCCCCGGAACAAAATACAGTGCGTATCCGTTACTACGGGCGTAAGATGAGTGAATGTCAACAGATAGGTGGCCTGCTCCCTTCACTCCTTCTCACCCACCCCCCCGTTACTCCCTCTTCTTTCTGGAGATATGATTCACTGCAATTTCGGAAATCGTGCCTCCCTCGTTTTGCCTCGTCCAGCTAGACCTCTTGCTGTTGATTCATTGTTAAGTTTGCGCGTCTGCTCGTTACCCCCTTCTCCAGCTATCTCACTCGCCAAGAGGAGATGGGGGGATTGAGAAAGATGTATCTGTTTGTTGTTACTGTATCCTTGGATAAACACTTCTCGGATATCCCCCCCTCTGACTCCGCCCCCGGATGAGTATTTATATAAAGAGAAGGCGGGTGAGAAGGAGGAATACCCCCCAACATGAGCCAAGACTATCACCGTCCCCGGCCCTCCGGCGTAGCAGGAGCGATCCTTGATAAGCAGGCCAGCAAGTTTAATGACATCGAGGCGACGTACCTTCTCGAATGGATCGCGGGTAAGCAAACGATGATTATTGGTTTATTGATTGATTTCGATTTCGCAATTTCCCCCCACAGGCCTCATCAAGGAGGAAATCGCGACGAACGGCGATCGCAAGGAATTCCAAGCAACCCTCCGGGACGGACAGATCCTGTGCAAGTGAGTTTTCCGCTCAAAACGCCCAAACTGGATGCTAAACGCTAAAATGGTGGCCACTAAATGCAGAAATGCAATCCGCTAAACGCAGAAATGCAGGCTGATCAATGCGATCGAAAGCGGCAAGATCAAGAAGATCATGAAGCCCATCTCCAACTTCAACTGCATGGAGAACATCAATCAGTTCTGTTCGCAAGCCCGCGCCCTCGGCGTCAAAGACGAGGAGACCTTCCAGTCGGTAAGTGAGCTACCGTAATCGGGGTGTATTCCGATTATCGCTTCGGGACCAAATTCCATTTTAACAGGTTGATCTCTTTGATGGCCGCGACCTCTTCTCGGTCTGCGTCACGCTACAAAGTCTGGGGCGCAAGGTGAGGGAAGGTGATCGATAACCGATCGATAACAGTGCCTTCCGAAACTTCTCGCATCCTTGCACTATTTAAAGAGTCTTTGTCTGTCGGCGTCTACCTCCTACGCCTTATCTCTAGCCGCTCACAAAAGACTGCTGATGACCGTCCCTATGTACATTACACAGCGCCGTGAAGGGGCGAAGGGCCGCTCGCTGGTTTCTGGGGGTGGAGGGAAAAGGGGGGAGCGGGGAGAAAAGCCCACAATACAAAACCGCACTGCAGATAGAGAAAACGCACGGGATCGCGGGACCCAAGCAGGTCTCCAAGGACCAGATCTACAACGCATAGAGGACTCCTTCGACAATTCCATCATCTCCGATCGATATTTAAGTCCTGCCATCGATTATGATCACCATTGTATTTGTGCTGAATGGGTAATAAAGTATTTTACCGCCTCTGGAGATACGAAAAAGATACCGTGCATGTGACGAATCCGGAAAATAGTGCATAAGTACGGTAGAAGGATCGTAGACTGAGGCCGAATACAGGAAGCGGGACTTTGAAAATTTTCGCGCACTTTTGAGGATGTCTGCCCTATCGAGCTTTAATTATCATGGTTTTCGCTTGTAAACACGTTGTTGCGAACGGAGCACGCTCGTGGTGGGATCGATTTCGGCGTGCATGTCGAGCGTCGAGCCTTCTGGGCTCGGGTGACCGTCGACCGATTTTATGCTGATTTCAGCGACGGATGGCACAATACTCGTCGAGTGCAGGGATGGAGCATTACATGCCGGAAATAATCTGGCACGATCGGAATGCGCTCCTCTCCGTCGACATCTTCCCTCAGTACGTCATCTTTGGATGGGAACTGGGGGCGTAAAACGATACTAGTTCAGCCGGAAATAAAATTACAACACCGTTAAAGCGGAAAGCAACCTTCCCCTTGTTTTAGCCAACGTTTGGAGGATTGTTGGCACTTGTAGCAGAATAATATTCATCCACTTCAAAAATCTCGAGACCATCACTATTTCTCTGAAGATTGTCTAATGACGGGTGTTTTACGAGGGACGCCTGGCTAAGGTCGAAGAATCGAATCGATTGATTGATCCAGAACATTGCAGGGTGGACGGGACTGAAACGAGATACCGCATCTGCACATGCAGCATGCAGAAGGAGGTACGCAAATTTATGTGAATGGATACCGAAAATAATCACCCGAAAATTCACGCTCAATGGATTCAAAAATTGAAATTATCTCGTTTTTGAGGAGATTGTCATAATTATAAATTCTGAACATTTGATCCGCCAACATTTACCCGAAACGGGTCGACTAGGTACTTTATCTATGTCTTTTGAGGTTGCACGGCATGTTATCACCTTAACAAACGTCAAGTTCGAACACTGATTAATCTTAAAACATGACACCTATCCATTACAACTATTGCCCCCCCCCCCCCTCCAAAGCCTACTGTTTAAACGGCCGTGTATAGTTCAATGAGAATTCGCTTTCGAACTATCTTTATTAATATTTTATCTAGTGCCTCGAAAGAGGCAGATAAACTAAATATACATGAATGGATAATTCAACGCAGATACGCATCTGGGAGCTGATCTTCGAGCCTCGCGTCGAACGGAAGCAACAATTCCAGCAACCTTTCCCCGCTCCCGAATTGCCACCCGCTAAGGCTTCCAAGCCCCTGGATCAGCTGGCGATCAATTTCATAGCCAACCTCGTTGGACACCAGCAAGCCATCAACTCCGTCCAATTTAACCCCAACCCCGAACGTAAGTTATAAACGTTATCAATATATTGCTTTTGCAACTTTAAACAGTATTATTAATAACTATCAGTAATACGATATATAGTAATTTATCTATTTGTAGTAAACATGCTCGCATCGGGAGACAGCCAAGGTCGTCTGATTGTATGGGGCGTGAATGCCGAAGTTCCGCCTCCTCCTCCTGAAGAGGATTTGCCACCCAATAAGGTGCGTACTTCTCTGTTTACGATTATATTTATGTATTTTTGAAGCATTTTTTTAGCATTGCATACTATCCCAAATGTATTCGCTACTGGAAAAATCACTTTGGCTTACTGTTGGACATACAAGCTGAAAATGCGTGCAGGAGAACTGGGTGAAGTTGAAAGTGCTGCACCACGAGCTCGACGTCACAGGCGTTGCGTGGAGCCGCGACGGAACGAAGCTCGCCTCCATCGGCCGGGACAACAATCTCCTCGTCCACGAGATACCCTCATGTAAGAACAATATTGTCATTTTAAAAATTAATTGTGAAAATCGCTGGAATGCTTGTGCTCCGCCTTTCGTATAGTAAGGACTAAAAAGTGATGATACTGTTCGGGTATTTAGAGAGTGAAGTTCTGCATTGCGTTGCATACTATACCCATATAGGAATTGTACGGCAGAAATCGGAATTACAATTTAGTCCATAGTATTATCGGATGTACAGAATTTTCAATTTTCTGATTCGTAATATAGTCCATAATATAATATTTTGTTAAATTCAGTTAAACGGAAGTTTGCTGTATCTCATCTGCGCGATTTCCCCAACGGCGTAGCGTGGGATCCCGCGGTTTGTTGCTGATTTATTTTTATAAAACTTATTTAAAACGTTTTATTGATTTTGTATATTTCCCCTTTCAGTCCAAATACATTATCACCATGTCGACGGATCGGAAAATGGAAATTATCGATGGAAACAAGGGCACGAAGCTTCGGATAATCTACAATGTCGACCTACCGGAGGTCGAGATTCGAGGGGAGCTTTGTGCTGCCAAGGTATGGCATCATAAAAAATAATATTATATTATTATAGGTGAGTATTATATTATTATTATATCACAACTCTAGAATTCCTCGCGTACTTCGTCATTTCAAAATCCGTTTCATGGACGGATGAAATACACTGACTGTGAAGTGGTGGCCCGTAGAGGCATAACTAATCATCTATCACTTGACATTAGCCAGTTTTAGAGTATGTTGCGCCGGTGTTTTGGGAGTTAGAACAATCCTATCACTCTTCCAGTCCTACAAGATCTTCATCGACGAGCAGATGATGTCGTTCAAAAGGCAGCCGTCGTTTTCGCCGTGTGGCATGCTTGTTGTGGCGCCATGTATGTGTTTTTTTATATTTATTGATATATTGATTTTTAAAAAAATATGTATTCTATTTCTTTTTTTCTATTTAACTTGTCTTTCAGGTGGACACATTGAATCGGGCGAGAAGAACATCTACGGTAATTATGTGTGGACGCGCGAGGAGTTCAAAACGGGGTGAGCTGCATCGTTCGAAACTACGAAGGAGACTAATAGCAAGACACTGAACTTACGAACTTACGATGTTTAGCGGTTTGATCTAGGCATCGGGGCCGAAAAACCGATCGCAAACGTCAGGTGGTCTCTCTGTGTAAGCGTTAAACCTCTCACTTCCTAGAACGCCGGCATTTCGGAATACTGTTTATCAAGCGGCGTTGTATGCAAATTACATTATTCTACAATAATGCACACGCGATGACATTTAATCTTCCTTGACATTTACGCTTTTATCTTTGGAGAAATAGCTACAATTGCAGCGATGCTCCTTCATGGATGATGCCCTCACCGAAGGTTACATTTCTCATCCGATTCTGTCCCGTTTCTTTCGCTCTGGACCCGGACACTGCCGAGAACTACTCCGGGTACGATTCATTTTATTTGGGTTGTTGTAGTTCCAGACGATTAATTTTTCTCTCTCCAGGCTGCCATATCGAGTGATCTGGCTGGCTTTAGCAGATTATGCCGTGATATTCTACGATTCGCAACACTCGGATCCGATTGGGTGCGTACTTTTCAATTATTGAAGATTGATTGTAATGGTCGAATATGGATTTTATTTTCGTTTTAGATACATCGAGAATATTCACTACAACAAGCAGACGGACGCCGCGTGGGCCATTGACGGCAGCCTCATAACGATTTCCTCGCTCGAAGGATACAATTCCATCATCCGGATAAAGCTTCTGGAGTGGGGCCCCAAGGTATGGACAGTTTACAGAAACTGCGCCAATATTGGTTGGCGTACTTCGGTGAATAACGCGAAAAAAACGACCGTAGTGATTATCACCGTGCCAATTTCAGTAATGCTCTCGTCATCCTGAGTAAGGACTCCTGCCAAATACAATCAATCGTTCGAGGGCTTTGAGAAATGTTTTAACGTGGTTTAGATTCGTTGCTACTCGCAAATAATATTTATTAAAAAAAAGTCTCAAGCTCCTAATTAGGAGTGTAGCTCCCACAAAAATGCGGCGGAATTATTTTTGAAAATATTCTTCTTCAGCTCGAAGTCGCTCCGCCCGTCGTGGTGGAAGAGGAGCCCGTCAAGGTGAAGAAGCCGAAGACGCCGAGAGTGGATAAGGAAAAGGCGCCCCTGGACGGCGATGACAGCGGTGATGCCCTCATTTCCACTGATACGGTGCCAGAAAGTGCGACTCCCAGGAGAAAGGTAATAATAGTCCAATTTATTATATCTTATTATTATTCTGATTTCATTTTCAAGATATTTAGCTTTTTTAAGTACGCCATAACCCATTTTGGCCAAAATCACATTATATGATGCGTCTGCAAAAAACATCAAAATAAGAACTTGGGGGAGAACATAGGATTCAGATCAATTTTAATGTGATGTCGTTGAGAAAGAGAAGATGGACAAGGGAGTGCTGACGCCGACGCGGCAACCGGGAGCCGGGCCTTCTCCCTCGACAACACCCAAAACACCCGCTGCCAATTCGCTCAAAAAGTTCTTCACCGCTCTTCCGCCGGGGACGAGCGGCAAGGAGGACGGGTACATATTTTATACTATTATTTTGAATTTTTCCAATGCTGACCTCGAATCGCGACCCTAGTCGGACATGTCCCTGTTTTTCAACGATTTTTTCCATGTTTCAGAGAACCTGCCAAACGACCTCCCCAGAAGAGAATCAAATTGATGCCTGCGGACGAAGAAACAAGCGGAGAAATTTCCAAGGCACCCGCGGAAGAAACTGAGGCCGAGAAAACCACATCTACTAAGCCCACCCCTAAGAGAATCAACCTCGTAACACTAGAATGAAATGGCAGGGACTAATTTTTTTGCATGAAAAAAAGCTTACTATTGCAAGCAATTCCTATCCTTGTATGGATTTCCACATTTTTCTGGTCCGTTGATTGATTCAACTAGCAGATCTCAATCGACTAATATTCACGAATTTACGTTGCAAAAACTTGATAACTTGTACTATACCTTGGTTGCTCGGGAGAATAAAAAGTTGCTAACAACAAACTCAAGGTGTTAGAGTAAGACAACCTTTATGATTTCTATCGCAACTAGACATTAGAATCAAAAATTGAAAAATTCGGAATTATTCACATTCGATAATTGACTAATCAATTACGGATTCCGCGAGCAGCCGAAGGTGCTGGAGTGGTGAGGTATCCGAGGAATGGCTGTTCTCGAAGTACGCGACGCATCAGCATCAAGCGGCCGCCTCGTGTCTCCGTCCGTGCCTGGGAACGCACATTTTTATTTTCTTGATAATTTGATGCGAATGCTGTGGATTTGGTTGGTAATTACATAAAAGGGGCAATAATGAACTTCCGAATGTGTTTTTCTCGATCATTTAAGATATGCCCACCTCAACAGTGTCCTTACGAAGTTTCTCGTGCATTTTGAAGGGGAAGAAGCATGGTCGGAAACTGTTCCTGTGCCAGGGACAGTTCCACCTGAAAATTGTCTATGTGATTCGATAATTTCGTTCTGATAGCAGTGACATTCATTTCTTGCATTTAAAACTATTCGTGAATAACGAGAACCGTCTCACATCAAACATCAAGCAGTAATGTACCTCAACGAAGTCTGCACCAGCACTCGAGACGATAAGGCAAGGGAATTGACCTGAATATGTAAATAGCACGTGGATTATATCGAGTAAATGAATTCAGGAATGTCTATTACAATTTGTCCAATCAATCAGCGAAGGGACCTCACTCACCTGAATCATGTCGGCCTATGCAGGCAGCGAATCCTCGATAATGCTGACGTAACGTGCTCGAATGCAGTATTCTTCTTCACTGAAAGGTGCGCATTGCAATGAGCCGGACTTCAAGCCACAGCAAATGAAAAGGAAGAAAAAATGAGCGTGCGGTTGCCCTCAGACTTTGCCGGCTCAAAGTCTCCATGAATGTTTCGGGCGATCGCATACTGAAGTATTTTAGTACTGTACTTAGCAAGAAATGACGGCCTCCTGAAACGACTTGCCGAAAAATCACTCGAGTACGGTATTAGGCGAGGACGAAGCGAATTATATTTTTTCGACAATTTTCACGATATTTTTCCAATTTTTGCACATTTATATAATGTTAGAATGTTTTTAAAATAGTTGTTTATATTACGTGCATTTCAGGATGACGAAGCGGCGTCCAACAAACAAGAAACCGTCCGGGTTAAATAAATCCCTTGGAAATTCTCTTGCAAACGAGCGAGATAGGAACCGGAAGCTGCATCAAATCGCTGCAAACGACGACGACTTAGCTAACCCCGCATTCATCGAAGATGTGAGTAACCCTCTTATCAATTTTACTTTATTTCATTCCGTTCAGGAGTTTGAAAAGCAAATGGAATCGAAAACGTTCGAGTCGAACATGGAAGAGCTGTTTTCTAAAGCTGAACTCGCCGGGGCCACGTTTAATGCTGAACGAGGAGCGCTTCAGATCGTTGACAAGTGCGTCCATAGTATGTCGAAGTTTTCGCCCATTCATTCTTCATTTTTTATCTCTTACAATCCGGAATTTCATAATTTGTTTTAGGGATTCGACTTTCGTCGTGAGGACGAAGGCTGACATCAAGTCCTTCAACGAGCTCCAGAAGAACTACGGAGATCTCCTGAAGATTCCTCGCAGACCCCGACGAGAACTCTACTCCACGCCCGAGGAACTGCGTGAACTAGAAAACCAGATGTTCTTGAACTGGAGACTGGGGCTGTCACAGCTAGAGGAGGTACATTTGTTTTGATGACGGTTAATTTATAAAATTCATATCAGATGGATGGAGTTGTTTTGACTCCCTTCGAGCGGAATCTTGACATCTGGAGGGAACTCTGGCGTGTCGTGGAAAGGAGTGACGTCGTCGTCCAGGTATGCTAATTACACTTGGTATATAATACGTCGCAACGGAAAATATAAATTTCGGTCGATTGTTTCTCCATGTTTAGGAATAAGCCATAATTTCACTTGCAGATTGTCGATGCCCGAAATCCCCTTCTGTTTCGAAGTGCGGATCTCGAGGACTTCGTTACTTCCTTGGACCCTGCAAAGAAGAACGTTTTACTCATCAACAAAGCAGATCTTCTACTTCCAAGTCAGCAAGAGGAGTGGCACGCCTATTTCCGCGGCGCCAATATCGACGCTATTTTCTGGTTCGCTTTGGACTTTTCTCATGAGGCATTATCAGTCTTTCAATACCTACTTTAGGTCCGCCCTCGATGAACTGGAGTCGGTAGACGAAGAAGCTGAAGTTTCCCAAGGCTCCAACAAACCGGACATTGTGACTTCACGAGAGGAGCTGCTTCGACTTCTTCGAGAGCGAAGCTGTTGCGACGTATATGCTGGGAAGCCCGTTGTCATTGGATTTGTCGGTTACCCCAACGTCGGCAAGAGCTCGACCATCAACAAGCTTATCACAACAAAGAAGGTCACTGTTTCTGCTACTCCCGGCAAGACCAAACGACTCCAGACTATCATCCTGGATGAGCAGGTACACCAATCTTTTTTAGCCATTCTGATCCTCACAATTCAGATCACGTTGTGCGATTGCCCTGGCCTGGTGATGCCATCGTTCGCGTTCGACAAGAACGAAATGTTCCTTAATGGTAAGTCTTGGTGATTTGTTCGCATTCACGGGACGTAATATTTTGCAGGTATCATGGCAGCAGAGCAGATGCGCGACCATTTCGGCCCTACTGGACTTCTGATGTCTCGAGTCCCTGCACAATGGATCGCCGATCGCTACTCTCTGACTCTTCCCGACAAGGACATCTCACCCGTCGTCCTGCTCACCGCGGTCGCGTTCATGCGCGGGTTCATGAGCTCGTCAGGAGTTCCCGACTGCTCACGTGCTGCTCGACTTTTGGTCAAGGATGTCGTTTGCGGAAGCATGCTCTGGGTGGCTGCTCCGCCAACTGTCGACCAATCGGAATTTGATTCGATTCTCTTCCCGAAGATCGACGACACGAAGAAGAAGGGCGAGGTACAATTGAGACAGTTAGAGAAGCGAGGACTTATTGAAAGCATTGATACTGCTAACCAGAGGTTCGATTCTTCTTTCTTTGTTAGTAACGGTACGCAAGCCCACGTTACTTTCAATAGACCCGGTGTTGTAGTAGGTGATGGCTCACTAAATTCTCCGAAGAAACATTTCAAGAAGAAAGATAAGCTTAGGAGGATGTACCCCGGTATGTATGCGTAGTTTTCCCGTTAATATCGTTGTTTTTGTTATACGTGTACATTGTTGATAAATGATACGAAATATTCTGGATATGAAGAATGGTCAGTTGGCGTTTGGTACGCTACTATATCTTCTTGCATTCTTGACTTCATTTTTTTTGTGCCTTATGCGTTTCAGAATTAATCGTTCTAACCTTTCAGATGGGCAAAATTATGAAGCAAGGTAAGGTCGTGCTCGTCCTCCGGGGCAAGTACGCCGGCCGCAAGGTACTATTTTGCCTTTGGGTGTCCAATGTTCTATTTTTTCAGGCCCTCGTTGTCAAGCCCTACGACGATGGGTCCAATGACAGGTCGTACGGTCACGCCCTCGTTGCTGGTATCGAGCGGTACCCCCGCAAGGTCACCAAGAGCATGGGCAAGAAGAAGCAGGCCCGCAGGAACAAGCTGAAGCCCTTCGTCAAGGTACAGTGGCACTTTATTGTTACGGCGTAGCACCCGCCTCATTTCCCTCGGATTAGGCTTAGTGCGTTCTAATAAAGTACTGGTACAATTTGTCTATTGGGTGAATGCATTTTTTTTCCAGGTCATGGCATACTCCCACCTTCTTCCCACCCGGTACTCCGTTGAAGTCAACTTCGACAAGAACGCCGTGAACAAGGAGGCACTCAAGGAGCCCTCGAAGAAGAGGAAGGCCATTCACGAGGCTAAGGCTCGTCTTGAGGAGAAGCACAAGGCCGGAAAGAACAAGTGGTTCTTCACCAAACTTCCCTTCTAAGATGTTCGTCTTGTTTTTGTTATTTGCTATAAAATTGTTATGAATTACGTTTTGTCCTTGCACACCTACGAACAACAGGCGCATTGTGAACAGGGCACATTGAATTCATCATTCGGGTACTCGTTTATGGAAGGAGCAACGATTGCGTTTGTATCGGGTTGGTCCGATCGCTTGCTTGTAATGATGAGGTGTCGTTGCCCGATGCTCCTTCAGCTCGTCATCCTCTTTGACATGAAATAGAGTCTACGATACTATCGAGGCCTCCGGTAAGCTTGTGACCCCCTTCGTCGTCCACCCTCTTCCTTCTTCGACCCCTCCTGAATGGTGGTAACTTACCACCATTCACCACTGGTAAGAGCCCAAGAACATTACTCTGATAGTCTGCGACTATTGGCGCACAGGCTCTCCTTTTCCACAGGTCCTGCTCGTCTGGGAGGAATCGAGGACGAGGCAGACGGGCCTTTCCTACACTCCCTCCTCTCCTCCTCTCCTCCGTTCTCTTCGTCGCCGGGAGGGAGGAGAGGGGAGGAGAGAAGAACAGAGGGGAAGAGGAGGGAGGAGGGGGGAGAGGGAGATGGAGAGGAGGAGGAGGGAGGAGATGGGACCACCCATGTTGCATCCAAGAAAACTCGATGGAATTAGCGATAGGATCGGTGTGCAAAACTCACTGGATGGAAGGGAGGGAGGGCACAGTGTCCTGCTCTTCTCTTGCTAGTCGGCGATAGAAGGAGGGAAGAGGAGAGAGCGGGCACGGAGGGGAGGCCGCAGACCACGAGAGTAATACTGTAGTGTCCAGCACCCTTGGCTCTCTACCCATAGTATTATGGGATTTAAGGGATACCATTTCAGTCAAGCTTCTGGCCATGAAGCCTGACAACCACTTCATTACCAGGTTTGTAAAAGTGTGTAAGTTTGTCTTCCAAGAAGATTAGACATTGGTTGGGTTCATGAGTCAATCGATAACTAGCTCATTGCAGGCCTCCGAGCTCCCAGAGAGGTCGGCCATCTTCAGTATCTCGCTGTGTTCAATGTCAAAAATGCTCACGGAGATCAGTGGGTAGGTCGAGTATTCATGATGATAACAAAAGGGCCAGGTTTCGGGCGAATTCTGGAACCCGGCGCATTTGCGTGGCAAACCAACAATTTCTGCTCTTGCAGATTGGCCGACAGACTAAAATTCTGGTCGAAGCGGCCCTAGCCAAAGGGATGCGCATTGACAAGATCAACACGGACAAGTAGGGAATTTAGGAATATTTTCAGTATCGGTTTTTCCCCCGGAAATTACATTTCTTTGCAGCTTTTTCATTGTCCAGCTCCCGAAGGCTATGGAGTTCGTCCGGGACAAGCGCGACAAAGAGAAATGGGAACATCGGCGCGTCCTCTACTTGTTGGTCGAACCGCTGGAAAGCAAGCGCCACCGTACGGAATATTGTCTTCGATCATTACTGCGTTTATCATATCAGATATACGCAGTATTGATCGGCGGGTAATTCAAATTTGTTCGAAAATTATTTTACAGCGGATCTGAAACTCTTGGAACGACTCTACGATCTTCCAACATTGCATATCACCACGGAGTCCATGGAGAAACTCCACAATCGGTGAGTGTGCAAACTAGTAAACGTCGTAGTTAGAATATTTACGACGACGTTTACTACACCATGTTTATTTCATAAATATTCAGGTCACTCCTGGAAAACATCCTCGCCAAGCTGAACATGAAAGCTGGCGGTCAGAACTATACCGTTGGTGTGGAGCCGATCGCGTGAGTTTTCTAAAATTCTGCAGTGGTTTAATGTAAAAATTTTGCAGAAACGACTTTTGGGACGATCGCACACTGATCTTCGGCTACGATGTTTCCCATCCGGCTTCGTAATCGAGACATGATCGAATGCGCGGTGTTCTGGAAGAAACGCCGAGCACCGTTGGGGTGAGGAGATCAAAGATCAAGGTTCAAAAATAGATAATTTAGTTCTCCTTCAATGGCGGAGCTCGCAAGGACGCCTTCATCGGAGATTACCACTTTCAGCAACCAACGAAGGAGAGGGTGCGCTCTTGCTATCAAATATCAAACTCTAATCATCAAATATCAAAGCGCAAAGATCAAGATCAATCCCCTTCCAGGTAGAATCGTCCATTCTCAACGCTCGTGTGAAATGGATGCTACGCATCTTCGAACAGGTTCAACGACAGTCGGGAATCGCCGAAACTAAACGGAACGTTTTTATTTCAGAAACGCGGCTGCCTCCCCGAAAAGATCGTCATTACTCGTGACGGCGTATCGAAAGGCCAGATTCCAGCGGTACGAATATGTTTGCGGGAACTTTTGGCGGGAAAATTTTTTAAATTCATTTTTTCCAGGTGATCGATGAGCTCGCCGACATCGCAGAAGCTGCGCAGGAATGGGTCGCTTCCGAGGATAGGAGGAAGGTGATCGGAAAGGTTGGTCGCATATTTTCTGTGCTAAATATAGTAGTGATTCTACTAGCTAAACGCAGTAGTGGGCATTTCAGCCGGCTCCGGCAAAGTTCGATCCAAAGTTCATCTTCTTCATCGCGACGAAGCGACACAATGTTCGCTTCGTGGAGGAAACGCGCAGGGTTTGATCCTTGATCTTTGACCTTTAGTCCTTGGTCTTTAAAGGAGGGGTTTGGGGACCTTCGGAGTCGAAATTTGGCAGCTTGCCAACAGAACAAATTTACTAATTAATCACTGACAGATAACAGTGACATAATTCATAGTGCACAAGGAGATCTGAGGATTTGGCAAGCTGCCAATATTGTAGCAGGTGCGAAATTTGAATTTCGCGCCGTCCCTGTTTCTCAGGGGAAGCTTTCTGAACGCTGTATCTAACCATAGAAATATCCAAATTCTTAGTGTCATATACCATTCGATAGGGTTTTTCAAGCTCTACCACCAGAACATAGTCACTTATGAGACTCGGAAGGTCCCCGAACCCCTGCTTTAATGTTGATTTTCCAGGGACTCATCAACCCGCTACCTCTCACTGCTGTGGATAGCGGCTTGACCGACGCCAGCCTTCACGACTTCTATCTCCTCACGCACAAGGCACTCCAGGTCTGATCTTTGATTTTCTATCTGTGGTCTTTTTTTTGATCTTTGATCTTTCATCTTTCATCTTTTTAGATCTTTGATCTTTCATCTTTCATCTTTATTCTTTGCAGGGTACCGTGAAGTTCGCGAAGTACACCACGATCCGTGGCGATTTCGGTGCGTCCATGGACGCCATTCAGGCACTCATGGTGGCCCTGTGCTTTGTTCACCGGGTTTGATCTATCGTCTTTGATCTTTGATCTTTGAACTTTGATCTTAAAACTGTCAAATTTGATCTATTAACTTATGACCTTTGTCCGTCCAGGTCAGCACCAACTCCATCTCCATCCCTGAGCCCGTCTTCCATGCTGATGAGTGGGCCAAGCGCGGCGCGGCCAACTTCAAAGCGTACAAGTTCGAACTTTGATTTGGTCTTTAATTAATGTTCTTTGCCAGGGACCGGTTCTCAGACATGCTGAAAGGCAAAGACTGGGATTTCGTCACGGAGAAGCTGGCATACTGGAATACGTCGCTCGAAGGACTCCGCGTCAATGCTTGAGATATTCCTTGATGCTCGAATCTTCTCAAGAGTGATCAAAGTGTAGTTACTGTTCTTATCGTCTTAATCTCTATGCATACAATTGTATACATAAGAGTAGATTCGCACCCTATCGAACTCTAACGGCTTAGACTCGTTAAATCAATCTCTAGATTTCATCGTTGTTCTATCCATTTTTGTGTACCTAACTCATTCGCAACTTAAATGAGAGGATTTGCATTCTCGGCAACTGTTGAAAAGTGCGTTTAGTATTGGAGTTCGTTTCAGTCTCAAAAAGCTCGTAGTTGGATCAGAGTTCAGGGTGGTGGTTCTCCTTGTGAGATACTACTTTCCCTGGCTGATCAGTCGTTTTGTCCAGGTTGCCTTAATCGGTAGCTTGGCTGGCGGATAGATTCAAAGTGAATCTGTTTATGCATTATTATCATTGAGCTTTATCCGCGAACGCTAACATATTTTTAGCCTGCCTATCACGCTCTACTGTTCTATATCTTTTTCTGTGCAGAACTAACGGATAAGCATGCTTTGAAAACTGCCAGACATTTCACGCCTTGCATTTAGCGCTTTCAATTCCATGAATAAGTTCATGGTCGCATATATCGATTTGATAGTGGTGACATTTACGATTTACATTTCGTATGTTCCGAGATTTACTGCTTATTATTGCATAGAGAGAAAAATTCCGAAATAAAAACCCCAAAAACACATTGAATGGGTGCAAGAATGCACTCGAAAATCGAGTTGTAGCTAAAACACCAAGAAACCGTAGATAGGGCTAAATCATTCAAAGTATTCGGAGTCAAAGGGCGCCGAAGGCATCGGAAATACATAAGAAGTTTAGCGCCGAGTCGAGCACTCTGTTTTTCGGTCTAGATTGATTGATTTTTTTTTTATTTTTGGCTGCGGGGCATTGCTGATAGAGAGGAAGGGGGATGTCGAAAGTGTAACAGAATACGTCTAATCCAATACTTAGTGAGTTAAGCCCCGCGGTTCTGTTCTCAACCCCAATTCTCGTCCACCATTGATAATATTTACATTTATCGTTTCCTACATGAGATGATGAGCCTAAATGTCTTGAGTCTCTCCGACTGTTATTTCCTCCTCGCAACACTTGTTTTTCGGAGTTTCATGTTCATTTAGAAAGTGATTTAGAGCCATCTTCATGGCCCGCCCACCCTTCCTCGCCCTCCTCCTCCTTCTGGCAGCCGCTGTCATGGTCTCAGAAGGAATTAACTGCAAGATGTACCACCACTACACGGATGACGGCAAGCTCAGGACGATGGCCCCTTCCACGTGTCGAAGCAACAAGTACTGTGTCTACGCCACCTACAGCGACGGGGACAAGAGCAAGAAGCAAGGCTACTCCGTTGGATGCGACATTACTGACTGCGCCGAGTCGGAGGATCCTGATTTCATCGGTTGGAACGCCAGAAGTGACGGAATGGTCTGCAAGAAAGACAAGGACTATGGAAAGTACGAATTTCGCTTACTAATTATTGTTGGTTACTTAATTAGAGTACATAGTTATTTAAATAGTCTACTTATTGTTAGTAAATACTTAGTTAATGCAAACACATTATTACAGTCGTGGATCAATTTGCTGTTGCACTTCGGAGATGTGCAATCACGGGTCGAGGCCTTCGCTCGTCGTCGTTTCCTTCATTCTTACACTTATATACTGCTTCCGCGATTAACAAATACCGGGAAGTTAATCATATAAACCTCACACTCTTACATGGCCCTATTCACGCCAGTGCACTAGCCAAATCCTCGACCAACTGCTACTATCCTCCACATGCATCTAAAGGATTCTCTAATGTCACACTTTCGTTGCTAGTAGCCCTGCGAACTTTGCCTTTTGAAGATATGCTTCCTTCACTGTATATGATTGACATCGAAATATTCGAAATATAAAGCCAAAGCACCACGTTTCTTCGTACATGTGAATATGAGCACAAACCGCCTAAGATTCCAAGGTAATCAAAGGACGCCGAAGCCATCGGAACTACATAAGAAGTTTAGCATCGAGCCGAGCAGTCTTTTTCGGTCTAGATTGATAGAGCCACGCAGCATCTCTGATAAAGAGGAAGGAGGATGTCGAGAGTGTAATGGAAGGCCTTTAGTCCAGTTGTTAGGGAATTCAGTCCCATTCAACCCCCTATTCTCACCCACCATTCTCACCCACCACAATGCATTTAGAGACGAGGAGACAAGCCTAAATATATTGAGTCTCTACAAGTGTTCAATCCTCCCGCTCTATTCCACCCCGCTATTCATACGGAACTTCGCTCGCTTTTCGGAATTTGATGTTCATTTAGAATGTGATTTAGAGTCATCTTCATGGTCCGCACGCCCTTCCTCGCCCTCCTCCTCCTTCTGGCAGCCACTGCCATGGTCGCAGAAGGACTCAACTGCAAGAACTACCACCACTACATGGATGACGGCAAGCTCAGGACGATGGCCCCTTCCACGTGTCGAAGCAACAAGTACTGTGTCTACGCCACCTACAGCGACCGTGACAAGAGCAAGAAGCAAGGCTACTCCGTTGGATGCGACATTACTGACTGCGCCGAGTCGGAGGATCCAGCTTTCATGGGATGGTACGCCAGAAGTGACGGAATGGTCTGCAAGAAAGACAAGGACTATGGAAAGTACGATTTTTGCTTACTGAGTGCCTTATTATTGTTAGTTACTTAATTAGAGTACATAGTTATTTAAATAGTCTACTTATTGTTAGTAAATACTTAGTTAATGCAAAAAAATTATTACAGCCGTGGATCAATTTGCTGTTGCACTTCGGAGATGTGCAATCACGGGTCGAGGCCTTCACTCGTCGTCTTTTCTTTCATCCTTACACTTATTATCTGCTTCCGCGATTAACAAATACCGGCAAGCTAATCAAACAAACCTCACACTCTTACATGGCCCTATTCACATCATCACTCTAGCCGAATCCTCGACCAACTGCTCCTATCCTCCACATGCATCTAATCGATTCTCTACACTTCTTTCATACTTTCGATGCTAGTAGCCCTGCGAACGTTGTCTTTTGAAGATATGCTTCCTTCACTGTATGTGATTGACATCGAAATATTCGAAATATAAAACCAAAGCACCACGTTTCTTCGTACATGTGAATATGAGCACAAACCGCCTAAAATTCCAAAGTATCCAAATGGACGCCGAAGCCATCGGAACTACACAAGAAGTTTAGTGTCGAGCCGAGCCGAGCCATCTTTTTCAGTCTAAATTGATAGAGCCGCGGAGCATCGCAGTGGGAGCAGGGGGAAGTCGAGAGTGTAACGGAAGACGTCTAGTCCAATTGTTAGGGAGTTCAGCCCCGCTGTGCTGTGTTCAACCCCTATTCTCACTCTCTTTTGATGCGGAACTTTTGTCCTTTGCCGGAGTTTGGAAAAATTGGCTGTCTTTTCGACAGCTATGATTTGACACAATTGCGCTGAATTTCACGCTAGCTCCGACGTCGTGCGCCCCTTCATTTCCTCTAGTAGTTCCGGACAGTGCGACTAAGTTCCTCGATTGGGGAAGAGCAGTCCGAGTGGGTCTCTAAATCATGGTCTTGCAATTGTCAGGGTGTCTATGGGGGAGACAATGAAATTCGACAACATGCGGATTTGCAGCTCTTGGTGTTCCAGCATAATAAACGTGCCGCCAGGAACCACAACACTAGACGAGTCACCATCATTTGCCCAGTGAATATCTTTGCTCCACACTTCGGCTGGATATGTTATGTTTGCTCAGCCCATCATTGCAAGTCGGACACTCCATCTCTCTCCATCGGATGGGGAACCTTGCAGTGTCGAAAGAGAGCGAGAGCGACTCCTCTTCTTCTTCCTTTTGGGATGTTTCTATGGTGCAACACTTTTGTGCTCTGAACCCGTGCTCTTTAAAGAAGGCTCCTATTGATTATTCTCGCTTACTGCAGAACGGTCACCTGCTATATTCAAGATCCAAAGGGGCTTCGATTTATCTCGGCTTCCGATATTGCCGCTGCCATCCGCATCTATTTCCATCCCTTGATCGATGTATCGTTGGCTCACTGCAACAGAGAATATCTGTCTATGTGCTCCAGCACTTTAACGATTGCAAAAGTTTCACGAGGGTTCCTGTATTCCTGTTGCTGACAACCATGTCGGTGTCGAACGTGTCCTATTCCCTCTCTCTCCCTTTCTTCTCACCCCATTTCCTGCTGACCTTTCCTTTCTCCCCTATTGTTGTTGTCACAAATCATCGGAACGCTCCCTTCCTCATTCCCCCCTCTCTTCTAACGGAGGGGGACCATACAGTTGCATAGCGCCATAGCTTATTGTTAGGGGAGAACTTGAGAGATGCACATATTTCTTCTATCTTCCTGTGATTCAAACTCACCTTTTACTCAAGGCGAACTCTTTTGGAAAGAGCTTTGTTAAAACGTTCCATTAACAAGGCAACGGTTCCACCGTCACTTAACGGAAGCACATTGTTGCATGAGTGCGACTATTGTAGCGCTCCCTGACACTTCCAGTTTCGTGGTCCAGAGCTGTGAAAACGAATAGTGAGTGCTTATTTTGTCGTTATCCGAGTTTGAGCAGATACTTTCCCGAAACGCGTTCAGCACGTATTTGCGCAGATCGCCTCAGTTCCTGCACAAAGTGCTCTTTTTCGTACAGTTCTCAAAACAAGAAATATGGGAAAAAGTGAACCTCATTTAATTTCGACAGTATATTGTTATCTTTTTGATTTGTTTACTGATGAGATAAATTCGCCAACAATTGACGCTTATTTCAAAGATTAATTTCAGTAATGGCTACGATCCGGCCTCAACACCCCTTCCACCCCTCCGACTACACCGAGTCCATCTCCGAGATGCTCTCCATCGATCCACAGATAGCGGCCAATTCAATCGTCGAGATATCGAGGGAGCAGCGACAGCTCGTACGGGCGTATTATGCGGTGAGCAAGAGAGACGGCCTCGATGGGGATTGAACAGGGGACTGAAATACCTAAAATAATGTTTCAGTGAAATCTTGCATTTCAGTCTCGAGTTCTCTGCTTGGGCAACCTGCTCAAGGTGGTCGAGGAGCACTACAAGGGTACGTGATGTGTGCGTTACCATAGCACGACGTTTCTCAGATGCCGTCCAGTAGTACACGATTATCTTTTTAATGCAGGAGATGCCCTCGACCTCATCGTCGCTCTGCTCCGTGCTCCGAGTGAATTGGATGCATACGAAATTCATGCCGCACTCAAGGTCTGATCATTCCTGCTAAACGAAACTACGGAGCAGAGACCTCCGTCTATTCCGCCTTCTATGAAATAACGTGATTAGGAAGAGATTCAGCCTTATAATTTGATGCACAGGGCCTGACATGAAAGATAATGAAGAGTAGGTGAAATGGCATGTTTTCCGCAGCGTTTTCTGCTTGAGAACTATACAGCTAAACACAGTAGTGAATCTTCCTGATAACTGCAGCAACATGCGAGGATCTTTCAGAAGGACCCCAAAACGCTCGTCGAAATCATCGCATCCCGATCGCTGGAGGAGCTGGACAAAATTTCCGAAGCGTACCAACTGGTACGGCATACGAAGTTTCCAATTGACGAAACATCGCCGCACTCGCACCACGATTCCAATCCTTCTTTGAAGCTCTTCGAGACCGACCTCAAGAATGCCCTAGAATCCGTCGCGCAGAAGGACATCAAATTTATCCTCAAGGCCTTTCTCAAGGACCCGATGAAGATCCAGATAAACTGCGAAGCTAGCGATGTAAGACTGGCTGATATTTGATCTTTGATCAGTGGTATTTTTCTGGTTGCCAATCGTCTCCTCAATGGCTCCGTCGGAAGAAGCATCAAGGAAGAATACATCCAAGCCTTTGGAACCGGGGACCTAGCGCAGATTCAAAGGGTAGGTACTGAATTTAGAGAACGGGCTGGAATTTGTCACAGATAAATAATTGGGAATTCAGGTAATTCGCCACTACGAAGGCCTCGGCGCTGGGCCCATCGACAAGGCCATTGACAAGGAGTTCACTGGAGAGCTGAGGTGCTGATTATTGATCTCTTCAAAAATCTTATTGATAATCCCAGATCCGTCCTGAATGCAATTGCACTGCTCGCCATGAACGTTCCGCGCTACTTTGCAACGCGCCTCCATAAGTCGATGAAGGTTGAATTTAGAATTTTGGTCTTTGCTCTTTGATCTTTGATTTCTCAGGGCCTCGGCACCGACGAATCTGCATTGAGTCGCGTCGTTGTCACGAGATCAGAAATCGATCTCGAGATCATCAAGAAAGAATTCCACGAGCTCTACGGCCAGTCCCTCGAGGAGGACATCAAGGTGGGATATTTAGGTATTCATTTAACCGGCTTAAATAAATAAATCAAATTAAATTGAAAAAAATTTCGACCCCTGACGTCTAAAATGTTAACAGTTCAGTAAACACAGCATCTCCGAACAAACGAATTTGAAGATTACGAAACTTTTTCAGGGAGACACATCCGGCATCTACCGCGACACGCTACTCGCCATTTGCAAGGGCAACCATTGAATATTGCCAAATTAGAATCGAATTCCTAACCCTGCTGCCAAATCCCGTATCCTTTGCTCTGCCATACCACGTTGCTTACGGTGTATATGTAACTTGTTTCTGCCTAGGCTGTTCAAAGGTTCAATAAAGCGACGCGGTTCCCAAGGAGCTTTAAAAAGCGCAAAATCTAAACATTTTATTTGGAATTATCAAACAAGAACGGTGATAGAGAGGTACATCAAAAGTTTCATTTAGATGAGCGATTTCAGGCGCTGCAGGCCTCGAGCTTGACGCACATCTGTAACGCAAGTTTTGAATGAATTAATACTCCGAATTTGATTGTTCGTATAGCTGTGGCGGTATTGGATAGTGCTGGCGCCTGTCTGTTTTCATGCCCGGGTTCAATCCCGGACGGAATCTAATGTTTTTCGCAAGCGCAGTTCCAAGCTCTTCTAAATTCGCGTTCCGTACAGACTGTTCTCTCTCCATTGAAAATAGTGTTCTCTCGTCGTCTGCTCGCTGTAGAGCATTTCGCACCTAGGTGCGAAATGAGGAGGGCTTTAGAACTTCCATAATAAAACAAGTTCAATGGGCCTACGTCGTTGGCAAAGTTGTCCGTGTAGATGAAGGGCATGACCGTGTTCATTTCCTCCAGCAGGGAATCGACGCAGACCTACAATATCTTATTATTATTATTTTCAATTTATAAAATTAATTTAAATTGTTCACCTTTTCCATGGGATTCGCTCCGCCCGCTGAGAAGATCTCATGACACGTGTTCTCGATGGCTGTCGTAAGCTGAAAATGATAGTATAGTGGATAGTATCGGCACCTGCCAGCTTTCAGTCCCGGGTTCAATCCCCAGGCTGGAGTATACTTTTTGCGAACTCACCGCATCAGGCTGCATGTTGGGGTCGTTCTGGACGATGGCCTTGAGAAGAGTAAGGCCGAGCTTGCAAAGAGTGCAGCCGTCGATCTCGTCGTCCTGTGCGAAGTTTGATTGAAATGCTGGTCCGTCGATCCAGTGGCTTCTCTTATCGAGGGAGAGAAGATCTCTTTTCGGACCAAAATGCATGATGTTTAAATTATTGCCAAAAAGGCTACGATTTGCGGAAATGTTCAGAGTTCCAGAGGGGTTATTGGGCTCTATGGAGCAGATAAACTTACAAAAGAAGCCCGGCGCACGGCCTTGTCGACAATCTCGCGCTGGTCGAGGGGAGTGGAGAGGGCGACGCAAGCGAGCACAGTGAGGGTGAGGAGAACCAGCTTCATTTCACCTTTCAAATCCATATAATTATTAATATAAGAAGAAATGATCAGTGAAGAAACAATAGAAAGCACCAGGGCGGAGGAATAATCTGCCTGGCCGGCATCACTGAAAGAACGTGGAGCAACTGATAAGAGAAGCATCGGACAGTGGAGAAGGGACCCGTGATCCACAAGGGGAGGGAGAGGAGGGGGTGAGGGGAGATGGGAATGTTTAATTCAATATAATGCTTTATCATAGTCGAGACTTCACGTAATGATCTATGGCCTTCTTGTACTCCGCCTCGGGGATGCTCCAGGGGTTTGGAATGTGGTGGTGGACTTAAGATGTTTAGCGGCAAAATTTAGGTCTAACCATCGGGGGGATACACTCTGTCATGATGCAATGCTCGATTCCTCAAGGTGCGTGGATTGAAGTCATCTCAAAAATTGTGGCTTGGCTTTGCCGTATACTTCAAGGCTTACTCTTGACTATGCCTAATCGCGAAGCTATGCAGCTTCGCAAGGGTTAGTGATAACGATTGTTGAGTCAGTGCCGATGGTCCGTACAGAGCGAAAATGCATTCATCATACCCGTAAAAGGGGGGCAAAGAGTGGTCTCAAAGCCATTGAGGCCAAAAACATCATAAACAATATCATTTCGATGACCGATTTCGGGCGCTGCAGATCTCGAGCTGGATGCACATCTGTAATGCAAGTTTTGAACAGAGCTATGTTTTGAATAGTCTAGTACATAGTGATATTGGACTACTATCGGTCATCCAAAAGCTTATAAAATCCGTCCGGAAATGTAATCGAGCTTTCACTCGTCGCCTGACAGGTTAGAGACAATGGAGAGTGTTTCACGCCTTGGTGTGGAAAACAAGCCCGGGTTCAATACCGGACGGAGATTTTTCGCACAACTATTACAAATGAATAAAAAGACAAGCGAGTAAAAAAGCCTACGTCGGTGGCAAAGTTGTCCGTGCGGATGAAGTCCATGTCTGTGAAGATTTCTTCCTGCATTGAATCGACGCAGACCCACAATATTGTATTGTCATTTATTTTATTTTTTAAATTAATTTAACTTATTCACCTTTACCATGGGACTATCTCCGAACGCTCCGAAGATATCCTTGCACGTTTTCTTAATGGCTGCCGTAAGCTGAAAATGATAGCGTAGTGGTTAGTGCTGACAAATGTGAGTCAGGCCCGGGCTCAATTGCCAGCCAGGTAAAATAGTTTTGCGAACTCACCGCATCAGGCGTTGTGCTGGAGTCGCTCAGGACGAGGGCCTTGAAGACACTTAGGCCGGCCTTGCAGAGCATGCAGCCATCGATTTCATCGTCCTGTATGAAAATTAATTGAAATACTATTCCGTACGTTCAGTGCCAATCGGCGTATCCTACCCTCTCTCGAATGATAAGTTGTTATTTCAAGCCATGTGGTCTGATTTTCCGAATATCCCCCTGCAATAATACACCACGCTCTCGTTTCTCCTCCGACATTCTGCGATAGGGAAATGTCCCTCTCACAAAGTAGATTTTATCTTACCCGGAAGTGAAACCGATGAGCATAAAGAGCAGAAGCAGGATGATGGAGGACTTGAGAAGCATGCCTGAAGGACGACATTCTTGAGGAACACGAATGTTTCTGTGAGGGGTGTACCGCAAGAGTCACGAGAAAAAAGTAAGACACTTCTCGGTTCTCTCAATGTATAGAATTCGGAAGTAACAATTCCGAATAACGTCTGGGATCCGGGGTTTCTGTTGGTAGCGGAAATGTTGAATGGTGAGCTCGCTAAATGTCACAAGGTATTGAGAGACTCCTAATCTATGACGTTACCGTCGAGGACGCAAATAGAACACTCGAAACATGGGAGAGTGAATCAGAGAAGGAGACTCACAATCAGGTGGTGAACGACTAGTGGAATCCTTTAAGACGAGGCGCAGCGGATTGCGCGCCATCGGCGGAGAACCGAGAATGTCTAATTCAGCATTCCGGACTTTCAATTCATGAGTCAGAGATAAAATAGGCAGTTTTGATGATAGTACTGATGTGAACGAGCTATTCCTTGAAGTAATGTAGGCGAAGGATGGAGGAACTGACCGTCAGGACATCTTGAATCACGTGCCGCTAATGAGGCAGGCAAACTACACTGGGATGGAAGAGTTATGGATAAAGGAAGGCGTGGAAAAATGCCCAGCATGGCTATCTGCTAAGAAAAATAGGCGACGATCTTTTGGAAGCTGGTTTGCTAGCGGTAGCATTGAAAGGAGAGGACTTCTACATATTGAGGCCCTGATATTATCGGCAATCCAAGGATGTCTAAATAATCGTTCCGCGCGTAACAATTCCGCCTCAAATATCTCAGATCCAGAAAGGATTGTATGGCTGCAACTTCTTGAGCATCGACTAGTAATTATGCTAAACATCCCTAAAAAAATTTCAGCCCTTGATTCCCTATGGGAGATATGTGAAGCGGAATTGTTGTGAGCAGAACGGTTATTTAGACAGCCGTGATAATAGAAACTGAGACACTGCTAATTCCAAATTTCCAGGCCTTATGTAGTTCACCATCATCCGACTCCGCCCACGGCTGTGACATGTAAGAGATCTCTTTCTCAATTAATACACTTGAGCTCCGTGATTAGAAGTGGTTAACTGATTCAATCTCAAGTAGTTAGATGAACAGATTCAACGTCATCGAATGTAGGGCACAAATATTCTCGACGAAATTAACTATACGGAATGAACGCTGGTCGCCCTCCTCACTAAACGCTGTAAAAATGGCATAATCGAGCGCTTGCATACGAAATAAATATATAATAGTAAAACGACGCCAGCTTGAGCATGCGAGAGGTGTTTCTCGAATCGCGCGTTGAAAGGGCCATGCCGCCTGCCAGCGTGAAATTTTGACCATTATTACTGTGTTTAGTGCGGAGGGCGAACAGTGTACATTCCGTATGTCTCGGAATATTTTCTTGCGCGCCTTGTAGAAATAATGACATACTTTCTAATGTTGCAGAATGCTGATGATATACGAGGCGGACTATTTGTTTATACCAATAACCAGTGCATAATACAAGAATCTAAAAACTAATGTCGGTGGAAACCGTTACTGAATAAATAAAATATTCCACTGTATTGAAAGAAATGTTAGCATCACTTTGGCAATAAACAAAAGTTCATCCTGCTTCCATGTTAGTCGATTTAGCTGCCAAATGTGTCAAAAGTAAGTGACAGGTTGATGAATTATGTATAGCACAAATCGGTTGATTTCTTATTAGCGGTTTGCTGTGTCAGTCTGGAAGTTTTGATGTCAACAAGGAGCGTTTATCGATGCAGCCGGAAAAAAAGGCGATCGCAAACTGAAAGCAAAAGGTTTAAAGCTGAGTGATCACGAATTGAAAACAACGCATAAGAAGATGGGAAAGGAATGGGTTAGTTGTAGGGATTGAATATCTATCTCTTCTCTTCTGTAGGGAGTTCAAAGGAGGGGAGTGGGATGGAAGATGGATGGGGAACGGAATAGAAATGAGGGTGTTGTACGAGGAAATAATTGATAGAAGAACATGGTAAGAATTGATGAAAGGGAATTGTGAACGGGAGGAAAAAATATGATAAAGTAGAGTGGAGCGAGAAGATGGGGGAGGGGGAGACGTGAGTCCTTTCAATACGCACATCCGCACTCAGTGACCATCATGCCTGGGATGGTCTTCGCCGTCTTGATATTATCGCCGTTCATGTAGATGACGTCGAGGGGCGCGTATCTGGAAACATTCATGGCGTAGTATGCGCAGTCGGTCATCCGTAGTATCGGGCGTGGGAATTCGCCGTTCTTTTGTTCTCCTCACAATCAGTAGACTAACTCACTTTTTGGGGTAGCAGCACGGTCTCGACTTAATTAGGACGCTTCGGAAATCTTTGTCGTACTGCAGAGATAATGTTTATGAATGCAACATACACTCTAAAGGAGCCGTAAGCTCAATCTCCGCATGTTAGCTGAGGCCGTTGAGTCCAAAAACCGTAACCAAACCACCACAAAAGGAACAATCCACTTCACGATTCGTGGTTACGATTTGTGATTGGTCCGACCGCCCGTGAAATGAGACTGCTCGATACTACCGAAACCAGAGGCCCCCACTTTCATGAGTTGTAACTGTGGAATGAGCCTACGGTGAGCAGTGAGGCGCTATCGTATAGTTCGTATCTTCTGGCTCAACCAAGTGCGAATAAGTTCCTGCCTGTCCGTTTTTGAAGAGGTCACTGCTGTTCTGCACGGAACCAGTGCATAGACCCCCGCAGCGGTACGCTTGAAACCTACTCGGTGCGATGACATGAGTCAATCTCGTCTCCTGAAAAGCTTCACTATCAATTGTGCGGCAAAAAGGTGCCAATGTTCGCAAATTTGAAAGAATTGAAAAAATGGCAAAAGTAAAATACTGCACCCACACTGAAAACGATTTCGAAGTCGTTGTGGAGGCAGCAGGTCTCCTGGTTGGGCTTGCACTTCGTCTCAATTTTAACCTGGTCTTCAGATCGCTTCCTGATGGACTTGTTGATGACGCCAAAGTGAAGTATGGGTTGCTGAAGGTTGTACCGTGCTCTAATATTGAACAGGATTCAAAGAATTGTGAACCCTGGCTTCATCAAAGTTCCGAGGACCTATTGTGTAGAACCCACGGGGTGACAAAGTACTTACTGTGTTTAGCGAACGATGACTGTCATATCAGCGCGACCTTATGGTTTCTAGAGCGGATTTTTGGCAGACAAGTTCAGATTGGTCCCTATACAAACTCCTGAAAACAGCAGCCTTCAAATCCTCGGTACCCAGGAGATAATCACAGCGGAATTTGTTACGCGTACTCGGTATTGTCATCTCGTGGGTTCTTAGCAATACTACGTGCAGACGTTAATTTCCAACAGGCAGAGTGGCACAAACTCAGTACCAATCGCAGTCCGTATTCTAGCGCATCAAACGGAGCAATAAATATGACCCATACGTATTGATTTAAGGCCTGATCGGCATCGAGGACGAGGTTGTCGTCATCTTCCAAGAAGGCCTCCGCCATGAGTGTCACCCTCTCCAGCGAATAGATCCACCTGGATATATTTTAATTTTCCGCGCAGATTTGAAGTTCCCGCCCCCCTAAACGCAGTACTTACCTCTGCGCTTCGAAGGGATCAATGTCAATGGTGACGCCTTTGACTTTGTTCGGCGGAGGAGGGTGGGTGGATGTGGAACCGACGAGCTATAAAATAATACTGCTTTTAGCGAAGAGTGGAGCTTTCTTTTTCGGAACACCTGTTTGACATCGCCGATCAGCGCGTAGAGATTCACATGGACGCGGGGCGTAACAACGGAGAGCAGGTCATCGTAGTCGAATGGACTGTAAAATATTAGGTCCCCAACCGAATCCCATGAGGACTCTGCAGGTCTTGAAAACTAAACTGCCACTTACGGCCGAATGAAGAAGCTGTAGCGCGCAAATTCGATGGCCGATTGGTAGACGCTGGGGGTAGTGAGGGGAAAGGTGAAGTGGTCACCTGGGTATGAGGTTTATTGTCGACGGGGAAAAGCCAATACATCATAATAGACAAGTCATGTGTTCTACACCAAAGTTCGCTCTTTTAGCGTCCCATGTAATCACACCATTATACTTCTTGACATAACAAAATATACATATTCCGCGCACATTCATAGTATGAGCGAGTTATGTATACGTATTTATGTCCAGCACACATGTGCGTTCTGCACGAGTTCCGCGTATACCTACCACTGGCTTCTTCCGGCATCAGCCCGACTCTCAGGACATCCTGCTTCGCCGCTTCCCTTCTTGCTTCCACCTCCTCTCTGACCTCCATCATGCTGATGCCATCGAAGTATTGCTGAGCGATTACGGTATTCTCCTACGTCCCGCGAAAGGATCATTCAAATATTGGTACTGCCTCAAGAACCTGCTCGGTGGGGTGGACACCGTGATGCGGTCTGCCAATAGCCGCAACCAACTTGTCCATGACCTGCCGCTCCCGTTTCTCCTTCGTCTGTCTGCGATAGGGAAATGTCGACCTGGCAAAGCCCACTTCCCTTACCCGATAGAGAAGCCGATCAGCATGAAGAACAGAAGCATGGTGATGGAGGGCTTGAGAAGCATGCCTGAAAAGGAGCGCACGGTGGGGTCAAGATAAAAAAGACACCGAAAATCTGACGCGCATCCCTCTGACAAATCTCCCTCTCCTGTGCGCACAGCTGAGCGCGCACACCCCCTGGCTGTCCCAAGAACTTGGCACTCTGCCAAATCCGCAAACAAGTAAGATGTTTCACGGATTTGTATTTCCCGGTCGCGAAACGTAACTCTTCGAATTGCCGTAAAATCAGATTCACTAAGATTTAGAATTTAAAAACCATGTGGGTACCTCGGCCCCGACCAGAGCATTCCAAAACCAAATTACCGCTACTCCTGGACTTCTAGATCCTTGTTCATCCCACCTTTTGTGATTTTTTGAAAATCTCATACAGTAATCCAATGCCTGACTTAGACATTTTAAAAACCGAGTGGGATTGTCGGTTAGGGTCCACTCTATCAGACTATCCACTTCAAATCTCGCAAAAGTTCTAGATCCTGGTTCATCCCACCTTGAAGGTCGTGGTCAGGCGAAACTTTGTAACTTCCCTTGAACATAGCCAAAAACGGTCAATCCACTGCTCATTCGATTTCTCCAGACGAGCTAGGACGAATGCGAAAGGTCCGGAATCATTTGGTCCACTTTCCCATGTTCTATAGAGAAAGGGTCGGCGACGTTGCCAGAAGGAAAATCGATTGGCCTCCCTCCGCCGTCTCAGATTTGCGTCATGCCCTCAGGCAAAAAGGGGGGGTCTGACCCCACCGTGGGAGCGTATACTTCCGTGAGTATTCAAGCACCATCTCGACAGGAGACATGTAAAGGAGCTCCACCGCCACATGTTGACAATTTACAATTCCGAGTTGACTTTACAGAATAGGCTTACGGTGGAAGCATGGAACAGAGATCTCACTAAACACTTGAAATACGGACTACAGGGGACGGGAAGATATGTGCACATCGCTATCGCGTGCTCTTGCCTCTTGTCCTCACATGCATCACCGTCGCCGTCGCAAATAGGACGCTCGAGACATGTGAATCAGAACAAGGCTATATACAGTTGGGGATGACGAGTAGCGCCGGTTAGGACAAGCCATTGAGGATTGGAAGCTACTATCGGACAACCGAGTAGTCTAATTAGCGTTGCGGTATTCATGGATCAGAGACAATAGACCGAGTTTCGAAGATAAGACTGGTGAGTGCGAGTTGTGGATGAACTGATCAAGGATATGGAAGGAGGATCTGATTGAAATGCTGGAACGAACTGACAATGAGTAGACTTGTTATGATCCGAGCCAAACTATATATCTGACGCAAAATAGAAGTCGTTCTAACAATAAGATCTTTTAGAAGCTGTCTCGCTTGCTGACCGGGACATTGAAAGGAGAAGTCTCCTACATTTCTAGGCTGTCATTATAATCGACAACACGAAAACGAGAAACTAGCTGAATTCTAGGCCTTATATAGCCCTTTAACATCATACGACTCCGCCCACAACTGAGACATGTAAGAGATCACTTTCGTAATTAATCCTCTTGAGCTCCGCCACGTGTTCAGAAGTGGCTTGATGATCCTGACTCAAGTGTTCAGATGAAAAGATTCAACGTCATCGAATGTAGTGCACAAGTAAGTTGTAGCCATAAACGACACTGAAAATAAGTATTCATAAATAATATTGTCGTTTAGGATTCTGCCACTTCTTTCAAAAATTTTCAAAATCTTCCGAATGTTTAGAATGTCGATGTATAGACTTTACGATATGTTTATACCCATACCCTTGCGTGAATATAGGAATAGATGAATACACAAAATTTCTGTATCGCCGGGCGTTCCCCGACTACACAGCATCGGGTCACAGCAATATCGGATGGATTAGATACAGTGCGCTAAACCACATTAATATGTGTACTCCGCCTTGAAGTTCTTGGCCATGACTCCGAACTGGTTATTGGCAACGCAGGCGTAGATTCCCTGCAAATATGGGTTGTTACTCCAGTGCATGCCATGAACGGTTGCGGTTTTCACCCACGCGGCCCGGGTTCGATTCCCGGCATGGGAAGTCCTTTTGCATTGCATTCACTCTGGCAGAAGCATCGCTTTCTGCTCATTCACTTCGTTTTTATGGATTCCCCGCTCTTTGTATTCTTCATCATCTATGCATGTTACATATCGCCATCCTCCCATGTGGTCTAGTGGTTAGGATTCGTGGTTTTCACCCACGCGGCCCGGGTTCGATTCCTGGCATGGGAAGTTTTTTTTGCTGAGGTGACCTGGTCTCCCATGGTGGCAGGGTCGATCTCGAGCTTGCTCCAAATAGTTTCATTTGCTAGTGGACGCTCGTAGTACTAAAACATTGGTAAAATGATCGATCAATTTAAAAAAAACTCACATTGACGGTAGGTTTGGGCACGAGTTCGGCTCCTTCTTTGAACCATTTGATTGTTGGACGGGGCTCGCCACGAGCTTTGCAGATCAGAATGATCTTATAGCCGAGGCTGTAAAGTATGATTATTACCAATGGGACACGCAATTTCGTTGAATAAATAAGTTGTCAAGGAGAGTGAGCAATCTGAGGAAGTGTCGGGAACCCAGCGTTCTATAAAATCTTTCGTCTCATCTTGATCTTCGGATGAATTCTGCCAGGACTAGTATTGGGGACGGAGGGAATTTGATGCCCCTGAGCAGTCCATTGATCTACGAACTCTGAGAGTTATATTCAGCATGCTACAAATTTCACGTTCCTTTGCGACGCTCTGTTGTGAGCGGATTCGATTTCGCTAGAGTGATTTTCAGCATTGACCAGAATTATCCAAGAGAGTTGTGGAACTTGAATATACTCTCCGAGTCAATATCCTGCTCTATAAGAATCTTACCGATAGATCTGACTGAAGTGCGATCCCGTGATGATCTGGGCACTCTGCATAAATGTATTGTCATTTTAACGATGGAAAAAATGAAATGAACTCTTGGGACCAACCCGATTATCCGAAAGTACATTGTGGATGAGCGAAAATTCGGCGACCTGAAAGATTCCTTTACGGATATTAGCTATCAGTATTGTGATGAATCAAATATTTAAAAAAACACGCGCTCTTTCCTGATGTATCACTTTTATCGTTGTTTCACATTGAGTTGCGTGACAATGAAAACGCGCAGTGTCTCTTTCACATTATACCTGCGAAAACTGGAGTCCGGACTTGCCCTTGCTCTTGCCCTTTCCGCGGCCTCCTCTTCCATCAGCGAATGGAACAAGAAGACAAGAAGTCAGAATAAAGATAGTAATTATTCTCAGCATCTTCGATATCCAGCCGGAAGCTGATACTCTCCTCCAAGACTGAATGCAAGGCCTTTTCCTCTTTTCCCCCTCTCCCTGGGGGTCTGCGAGAGGAGAGTCAATGTGATCAGGAGAGAGCACAGGCTGTTCAAGGGGGTCCCTGCTGCCGGAGGGCCAAGTGTAAACCACACCCCGAGCGATTGCGGCGCTCTCAGTTGAATTGATCCTGATCGACCTCTCGCCTCTCCTCTTCTATCCCTCATCATTCAGCAGTATTTTCTCCGGCTCCTGAGATTCCGGCCATGTGATGGCCACAAGAGTTTATTTATTCCCCGACAGTCCTGGTGATCATAAACGGACAATATCACAACAATATCATATTTTCGCTAATGATCAGTGAAGTTCGTGTTTAGGCAGGCGTCGGCTATACCTATTCACAACGTCACCGCGTGCCTGCTCTCCGGGCGCCTCAATTAGCCGATTAATTAGCCGCGTCTCGAGTGGTTGTTATTCTGGCCAGGAGAGGAGAGGGGGAGGAGGAGCAGTATGAAAGCTCCGTGTTGCATGTACCACATTCAGTTAGTCAAACACCAAGTCCGAGGAGCCCCTCTCCATTAGAGACGCGTGACGCGGTGGCATTACCGATGTCTCAAGTGCGTGGAGGCTCTTATTAGCATCGTAATACAGTAGTTTGGCTAAATCCCACTTTAGAATGGACTGACGTAGGAGCAGGACTGATGTCTCAAGTGCCGAAGGATTTTTTAGCTTCATAATTTCGCTACATGACGGGCTCGAACGACAGCAAAAGTGCAGATGTGTTGAAATGGAGCTAAAAGCGAAAATCAAACAGCTGTTTAATTTTTTCAACAGGCGACATAGCTGTTCCATCGGCTTCTCATGGAGGTGGAATTGGTAAACACAGCAATTGCGCTAAGCACCCTAATCTGCTTCATACAGCATTCGGCACGGCCGGCCTCATGACATCTACACTCGGGGGAAGCGTGACGGGAGGAGGGGGAGTCGGGGTCGTGGTCGTTGTCGTCGTTGTCTCGGGAGCAGGTCGCGCGTGGAGGACGGTGGGAGAGGGAGGAGCAGGAGTTACCTGTAACGGTATCGGTTCCGGGTGTAGAAGGCCAAATCAATTCCAAGTGATTTTCATTTAGCGAACTCCACGATACCAACATATCGCAGAATCGCATCACTGCATTCAATGAAAAACCTTCCGAATAGATGAGCTCGCAGCAGGGGTGGCTTTCGCAGGCGGTCCTGTGGAGTAGGACGATGCGCTCGAATGAGGAGCGGGGTACTTCGGAGTGCTGCAATACAGAGACCATTACCCTGCTAATCTCTTCAGAATATACCTCGAAGTGGAGTAGGCTATGCCCGGCACGGTGACGTGGTACCGCGTGATCTTCGTCGGGACAGCGGGTGCGACAGAATGCTGCAATTTCAACACAGCTATTTTCGGAGATAGTATTTTCAAATGAGAACAGCTCGATCACTTTTTTCCGAAGGGCTCGGTTATATCATAAAGTACGTCGTATGCAGGTGTGGACGAGTAGTCCGCCGCGCGTCCCATCATCAAGGGCAGCATGGGGTGGTAGGATGAGGCCGCAGAAGGGTAGGGATGGTGGTCAGGGACCTCGTAGACCTAAACTCTTTTCAAAGGCATTTTGAAGATTTATCCCCGAGCTCAGGCAAAAAAAACAGAATATTGTAAATAATTTATTTGCTGCACTCTTCCAATACCGAAAACAGGGATAAAATCCGCATCGACTTGTCAAGCAACAATATTTTCATCCGTCTCACCTCATAGGACACCCTCGGGCACTTGCACATGGGAGTATCCCCTGGTTCCCCGGGGTCTCCCGGCAATCCCGGCAGGCCAGGCGTCCCCGCCACCCCGTTCTTGCCCGCTTTCCCCGGTGGCCCTGGAGGACCGGGCCACCCCAGTGCCCCCTCGACACCGCTGTTCCCAGGGGGTCCAGGGGGTCCTGGAGGACCGCGTGCTCCAGGCGGACCAGGGTAGTTGATGACGTTTATGGCCGGCTTGCCGGCTTCACCGGGGATTCCTGGAAAAATGGGCATATTGGTTTAGATAAACCTGGAAGCCATGGAAAAGGCTAACATAAGATAAAAAAATTTAGGTTTTTCCGATACTCATATGATTTATGGCGACATTTAGGTACTCAAATTACCAGGATGTCCCGGGTATCCATCAGGACCGGGGTCTCCAGGCTCGCCCTCCTCTCCCTCCTCTCCGTCCCTTCCTGGTAGCCCATCAGCACCGGCTACTCCGTCTTCTCCCGCCGGACCAACATCCCCGTCTTCACCTGGATCGCCTGCAGGTCCTGGCGGGCACATGATACAGCCGAGCTGAGAAATATTTGAATTTGAATTTTGGCGCTAAAACCCAGGTATCTCACCACAATGACCTTGTCGAACTCTCCCGGCTCCCACAACGAGCCTTTGGGTCCTTCCGGACCGGGCTCTCCATCGGATCCAGCCTCCCCAGGAGACCCTGGGTCTCCAGAAGGGCCAGGCGGGCATGATCGAGGGGGCTCTTCGCATACTGTAGGATATAGCACGTTATTCAAATTAGGCGGTTTGGCAAAAGTGTTGAGTTGAAGCAGTGGAAAAGGCTACGTTGACCTCGAATAGGTACGTATCACTCTTTTCAACACCGCGCTCGTGATCTTTGGTGCTCATCCTTCTTGTTCCCATTTACCTATTGTTCGGCGTCGTCCTACGGAGAATAACGAACGAGGCATATTTTACAACTCCGCTTTCATAGCGTTTGTCGACCATTAAAGAAGGTCTGGCAGCCACTTCTTGGCAAAATGCCAATCTTAATGGAGTGCATTTCTCCAGCAGTCGACGTATGGAAATGAGACATTTCGATACGTCGATGTCTGAAGAAATGCACTCCATTAAGATTGGCATTTTGCCAAGAAGTGGCTGCCAGACCTTCTTTAATTCACAATTCAATCACTGTTGATCCAAAAATTGCATGTTTACTGACGGCAGAGTGGAGTGCCGGATGGCGAGTCCTTCTCCTGGAGTGGTGACATGGCTGGAGTTCCTCCGCGAGGCTCAGATGATGTCGTCATGTTGTCAACGTCTCCACTTTCTCCATTGCCTCTTGCCGTTTCACCCGCCATCCCCATGTTGTCCATCTTGGGATGGCCCTCATTGCTTATGACGTTGTCGCGGAGGTACGTTTGTTCCTAAATGAATTCGTAACAACCATCGTACACCACTTGTGGGTTAGGGTCAAAATGGACCATGTTCGTCAACAGACGGGCTGATATTCGTTTATGAACACCACAAAAAACATGATCGAGGTGATTCTTAGAAACTAAGTTCTTGTCTGGAGGCCCATAGACTAAGGAAAATATTCACAGTAGTGAAAGTTTCGGAAGACTTGGCGGTTATAATGTTCACCTCCTCCCTCGTCATCATCTTGGTCCCCTGTCGCTTGGGTCGGCGGGGGCCAGTGAAGTAAGGGCTTCCGCCTTCGAACTTCCGCCCTTTGACAAGAGAAGAGTCCCGTAGAACAGAGGAGGCACGCAGCTCGAGGGCCTAAAGATGTTCTCTTGGAAATGAAGAAGAGGAAAGCGATCAAACGACATCCTTTTTGATCTTGCCGGCTTAGACTTTCATGGTATCTAGCTCGACACAAGATCATAATGAATTACAAAAACTAGTCAATGTCATGATACAACATAAAAACCACGCTGTCATTTTTCAGCTTCTTTT
This sequence comes from Levipalatum texanum, assembly GCA_014805385.1. Taxonomy (NCBI): domain Eukaryota; kingdom Metazoa; phylum Nematoda; class Chromadorea; order Rhabditida; family Diplogasteridae; genus Levipalatum; species Levipalatum texanum. The sequence goes on from JACMIG010000021.1 coordinate 64,445, forward strand.
TGCATAGTGGAACCAACCCTGAACTCTTCAACCAGCGCTGCTCCACTCCGCTCGTACTCCCGGATGTCGAGGGCGATCTTGGCACAGAACAGTACTGCACCGAAGACTAGAACTCCGAGGGCTCCCTGGACCACTCCCAGAACAGTACTAGTCTTTGGTCGCTGTACTAGGAAGAGGTCTACCAAGGCCATGACCAAGCGAACTGTGATTGTGCTCATCCGCTTATATCCTCGAGGAGTAATTGGGTCCAATCGTATTGTCCCTTGCTATGGTCCGGTGCTACCAACCCGTCATGAACAGCACCATTTCTATCCAATATGCTAACAACATTTCATCTTTAGCATCGTTCAGTTACAAAGTGCGGAAATCGGAACAGCTTTCGAGCTTGTAGACTAGATCAGACTCCAAGCACAGGATCTCACACACATGGACACACTTTTTCGACATCCTCTAGCTGTCCACGAGCTCTCGTAGTTTCGCGTTCTTCAGTTTGAACAAAGGAGGAAATGACGAACCACGGCAACTTTCTTCTTAACGAACTACAGACTAGCGAAATGAATAATTTATGCTGTTCCCACGACTAAACACTTCCCAGCCTTCGAATAACGAAAAGATCGTCCTGGTCGAGACCAATGTCAAGAGGCTAGAGACCAGTCCCCAAGGAGAGACTTACAGACGGAAAAGGCCCGGAATGTGCCTGGGATGTTGTTGAACGTCTTGTTCGACTGGTGAGGTAGCGTTGTTCCGGGAGATTTTTTCCATTGATGCTCCTTTCTCACGGTCGCCTCAGCAAATCATGCCGGAATTTCGGAGTGGAGGAAGAACAGAAATTCTGGTTTCAGTCTTGGCAAGCTTAAAATGTGTTGTGTTTCTTTTTCAAAACGTTTCACTTCGCTCTTCTGTGTTTATGTCTCTGGACCTTTAAGTGGACCATGAACTCGGTTTATCCGCAATCTTCGACAACTCGATCCATGTTGATTTAGCCAGCATCTTATTACAGCGTTTCTCTCGTTGGAGATCCTTATATCGTTATAATCCTGTGCATACCGACAATAATTATCCACTTTCAGCTCCACACTGGGAAGATACACTGTTCATCTGCTTCCGGGCTGCCCTGCACCGTGCACACTGAGGCCAACCAGTGGCCACTTTGAGCCACTTAGCGTCACCTTGCGGCCAACTTGCGGCCACTTTCTAATACCGGCCAATTGGCAACAAACAACATCCGATGGGACTAACAATCATCCTTCGCGACTTCGCCACATGGTCAACCGTCTGTGGCGTTCCGCACATTGCCAATGCCAAGTCCCTGTTTTCGCTGTGAGCTTTTTGTTGCTGAAAGCTACCGTAAACCCATAACCCTAAACAGCAGCTACTCGTAACACTTTCTGATGACATGATGACCGTTTAATTTGTACTGCAATCCCCTTCTTGTCAGCCTCTTCTGGACCGTAATCTTCCTGTCGATGTGCACCATCTTCGTCGTCCAATTCGTCGGTATGATCGAAACCTATCTGTCATATCCGACGCAGGTCGTGACGGAACTCGAGTTCGGAAGGCAGGTAAGCCATTATGATGATGCAGCAAACATTGTCGTGGTGATTACTGCACGACGATATTTGCAACACCAGGGTGACCAAAAAGCTCATAGCTGAATATGTTTCTATTGAGTCGCTCTATCAGCTGAAGTCAATGGATTAATATTGTCTCGTAGGGCCACATTATTGTTAGGGCTGTGCCGACATGGAATAAGAGTGACACTCCAGACCTTCCCCGCGATCACCCTGTGCAACTTCAATCCGTACCGCAATATTATAGCGAAAACGCATCCAGCAGGATCGTTCCCGGATGAGTATGTGGACTATTTCTGTGCAACATTCCGAAGCAGTGATCTGTGTGAAGTTTGGTATGATTCTCAGATACATGAATCTCATGGCCATGTACTCGCTCGCGATCGACCACAAGCTGACAGGAGATCCCTACGGCATTTCGGTAGGTTCTTATTTCAATTCAGGATTGTGATTCTCGTAAACACATTATGACCCCCACCGAAGAAATGTATTCGTGGACACATATCTGCTGTGCCTATAATAATTTCACTTCAGAATGCCCGCACAACGTACGAACGAGATGAGAGAACGCGCGATGCCCTCATGCTCCTCTCCGCTCAGTTCAGCCCCGACGACCGGAAAGTAGTCCTTCGCAGATTTTACCGTACTATGTACGGATGATTATCGATTTATTGATTTTCAGAAATTTCGGTATTCTCTCGGTTTCAGCCGTTCATGTACACGGTGTCGGATCTCATAGCGGATTGCACGTTTGGAGGGAAAACTTGTGACAGGTTAACTTACAACTGCGTATAATACTCGTATGTTATAGAGTTTTTGATTATGTGTTTTGGTATCCTTTGAGTAATGAATAAGTGGTCAATGAAGTAGTCGTTTCAATTGTTCAGTCATCTCATCGAGCGATCGATTGCAACATCGCCATTCCAGCGAAGATTTCACCGAGTACCTCCACCCGGTCTACGGCAATTGCCTCACATTCAACGGCAACACCAACACTTCCACGATGCACGCCTCGTCGAGGGGCGGACGCGAGTTCGGACTCAAGATTCTGTTCACCATCAGGGTACGAATCCCATTTCGGAAATACCAAAAACTCTTCCCAAGTGTGGCATCAGCAAAGATTTCTGTGGACATTTTTGTCAAGTTGTAAAAAAATCGTCAAACAAATAAAAATAACGTTGGTTTTTTAGGATGAAAATAGGACTTTTTTCATCAACAGAACGTTATTCATGTTCAGGAGCTCTCCTTCGATCAGGGCGACGTTCTCTTTCTTCCTTCGACTCAACTATCCGGTAAGAGTCGAAATCTCACAATCAGTTCAAATCCTCTCCCAGGAGCGCGTCTCGCTATTCACCAGCAGGGTTCGATTCCTCCGCTCGAAACGACGGCCATCAACGTTGGCATCGGACAGATGACTTCAGTCTCCTTTGCTCAGGTTGATCTTTAATCTTCGATCTTCGATATTTGGCCGCCAGACTGAAACGCGTCTCATGAAGCCGCCGTATGGAAAGTGCGTCGATCGCGAAAGTGCGGAAACGGATCTCTACAAGGTGAATTTCCGTTTATTGCGGAATGATATTGAGACTTACTGGTTAACGAAATCAATAGATATTTCTTATGCAGCCCTTCAACTACACGCTCGAGACGTGCTACCTCGGATGCAGGCAACGGAAGGCTATTGAACGGTGAGATTATAAATACAATTTGAGTTTTGCGGTATTGTTTTGTATTCCTGACCGGAAGTCATGTACATCAATCGGTGCTTCAGATGTTCCTGCATCAATCCGCGCTACATGAGTACTCTCGCCAACACTTCGCTCGGTCTTTGCACGCCGGATAAAGGTATATTACTGTTATTATTATTTTTGTAACATCGATAATTCCAGTCGAGTGCCTCCAATCGCTGCGTGGGAATCAGAAGCAGCCTGCGAATTCTGAAGGGCACAATATCGATTCGCTCACGGAATGCTCGTGCAAGCCACCGTGTCTTGAAAGGTCGGTGACCACGAATCCAAGAATATCAATTGCTCAGAACCTATAACCCGACTATATCCGTTGCTTCGTATCTCTCGCTCGACTACATGGTTGCTGGCGCAAATGAGAGCTCGTTCGTGGTGAGATCAAAGCAGTGCATAAATAGTGGCAGATTTTGGGAGATTTTTGGATTCTGGGGGGTTGCCGATTGGCCGAAAAGTGGTTTTTGGGGGTTGCGGATCCAGGCGAAAAGTGAAATATTAATGTTCATTTACAGGTCACTGACGACCCAGGAAACCTATAAGGGGCGCTTCGCGACCGTTAAAGGTTTCCTGGGGAGAACTTTCTCTTCACTAAACAATTTCCTTGCAGGTAACGGGGACGAGTCTCAAGGCAGTCTACAACTGCGCGTTAACGTCCAAGATGCCCCTCGACTCGTCAAGGACGTAAAAAGGACCCTTATATAAAATTAATTTTGTTGATTTAGCAGTTACACAAATTCATATTAAATATATATTATTGTCCGCACG
>JACMIG010000022.1:0-25169 GCA_014805385.1 Levipalatum texanum
ACACCCCCTGCTCATGCATCACTTGCCCCCCCGGACCCCCCGGACCCCCCGGAGACAACGGAGCCCCTGGACCCGCTGGACAGCCCGGACACCCCGGATCCAAGGGACCTGCTGGAGGACCCGGAGGACCTGGAGAGCCTGGACAGCCCGGATCTGATGGACAGCCCGGCCGAGCTGGACACGACGGACGCCCTGGAGCCCCCGGACACGATGGAGTGCAGTACACCCCCGGAACTCCCGGATCTGCTGGACAGCCCGGTCGCCCCGGACCCCAGGGACCCGCTGGACAGAAGGGATCCGATGGACAGCCTGGAAGCGATGGACAGCCTGGACAGGACGGAAGGCCCGGAAACGCCGGAGGAGACGGACAGCCCGGCCAGGACGGAGAGGCCGGATCCGATGGTCTCCCTGGATCCGATGCGGCCTACTGCCCGTGCCCCTCCAGGACCTCCTCCTACTCGGCCCCCGTCGAGGAGCCCGAGCCCGTCCAGCAGGGATACCGAAGGGCTTGAGCCAATCGACTCGACTGCGATCTCAGTGTCCACAAGGGCACAGTGCAGAAATAAAGACCTTTCGTCTCAATCGAGTGTGATCAGTGGCCACAGCTTCCTTATCAATCGGGTGACTTTCGAGGAAGGAGGAAGAAAAACATTATCTGCTAGTAAACAAATCGAAACTTGAAGCTGATCTCATAAATAGATCGTCGCAGCTCTAATTCTGCATTGCGAACTCGAATGTAGCTGCACATTTCTAAAAGGCACTGCGGACGGCAGTCGAAATTGGCGCAGACGTCATCACTCTCGGTTTTGATACTGTTCTCTCCGTTCGTTGTACCGTGGAAGAGACAATGCTACAGGGCAACATCCATTGTAAAACTGCCAGCGACGATGTGAAGATTGTTGTAAAGGTTGGCAGTTTTTTTTAAATCTTTCGAGTACTCGCCGTTAAGATCCATTCATGTGTAAATGCCCCTCGAAATGTAGAGAATCAAGATCTAGAAATAAGCCTTCGGGAGAAATTTGAGACTACGATCAAGCAGATTCAACCGTACATGGAAATAATAAAAATGTAGAAATATGCGCAGTCTGGCAGAAAGATGTCGATGAACGTCTTCCGCACTCTCACTGACTAAAAAAACTTCTTCCTCACTCTCGCGGTTCATCACTGCTTCTGCCCCTTCCTGTCCACTGCCACGGTCTGTTCTTCTTGTTAGTCGCATTCGAGTTGGAGATTGAGAGCCCAGACAACGGGCACTCCCCCACAAGCAAGAAACTGCAGGAGAACTACACTCTCTAGCAGACATAACAGGAATCCGAGGGAGACTCCATCCACGGGACTCATCTGGGACGACTTCCTGACCGCTGTTCAAATGATCCACCTCTTTTCTTACTTGGACCTTGCTTTCTCGCACCACGGATTTCTTTCGCTCCGTGGAAAAACTCGATGGATGGATCGCCGAAGTAAAATAGAATGTGAGGTCTGCTTCCTTCTGCTGATAGTGGACAGGGCAGTGGCCATCTCATGTCCATCATCTCAGAAACAGCCACTTCCCTTCATCTCGGAATTGGCAAACCGTCCTCGTCCTCGTCCAATAGAACGCATTTCCAGTTCCACATGATCAATGACAGCATCCAGCAGTGCAACGGAACAAGGAAAATCCCCATTGTGGTGTGCGGAATGATCAAAGACATCATCGTGCAACTACCATGCAACCCATTGAGGACATCGGAAACGATTCATCAATGACTTCAATCGAGATCCATTCAAGGACTAACTTATAACAGCGATTCTAGCTATAGACAGACTATTTTGGAAATACCCGTGAATTAATGTATGGAACACCACGAGTTGATGAAATGCCGCGTGATATCGGAGCTCAAAAAATTTCCAAATTATCGCTCCACAATACTTACTGCGGTTATCGGAACGGTCCATTCCGATTACCACAGTAATTGAAAGTGTGCAACGATTATTAGGCTGTCTTCTGGGCTCCGACACAGGTTGAAAGTACAGAATAAATTGAGCAAGGCACTGAGTGCACCGGTGGTCGAGACGAATATTGGCATCTCCTATGAATGTTGTACCTACGTTTGTGCCTACGAAGGGTCGTATCTAGAACTTGTGTTCAGCGTATCCCTCCTCTCCCGTGATGTGGATGGTGGAGGGAGTGGCGCCTCCTCGTTCCTTCTCCTCCCTCGCGTATTCCATTCGGATCATGATCAGAATGGCAACCACCCCGTACGTGTAGATGAAGACGACGAACAGCGCCACGAGACTGGAAGAGGGGAGAATGAGAGGAAGAGGAGGGAAGGGACTGACGCTGTCATCGTGTAGAAGAGGATGGCGTGGTGTTGTGCATATAAGAGGTAGACGATGGTGAAGAGGCCGAGGCCGAGGACAATGCCCACAAGTCGATGGGTGGAGAGGGGCACAGGGCGGTAGGGGACTCCACCCTCCTTCGTGCTCAGTGATCGAGGACTGGAGGGAGAGGTACTCGTGCTCGGGCTGCAGGAGGCATCGACGGCCAGCTCGAAGGCCACCTGAAGACATGGTCACTGGAGGGGAGGGAGGGGGGACTGACCCTGGGAGGTGGCGATTCTCCCGTGGCCACGGAGCTCATAGTGGGGGACTCTCTCTTCTGACTACCGTCGCCCCATCGGGCAAGTCGATCTCTTCTGCAACGGATTGGAGGGAGACGCCAACCAGAATCGACAGCGATTATGCAATGGAGAGAGATCGCGAATACAAACAAGCAGTCATAAAACGGGGATCTCCCTCGAGGCAATACACCTTTTTGCCCCCTCCACACAGAGACAATGGAGACTGAAGAGGACTCCAGAGCGGAGAGAACATCCGTGTAATTGGACGAGGAACCACGGCCGCTATTCAATGGATGCCATTCCACTGGTCGAAAGGACCACTCTCCCTCTCCCTTCACTCCGAACACCCTCGATTAGCAACGGCACCAAAATAGCACAAGAGATCACTCCAAACTGTGCTCCCGCGCATAAATGAGAGTAGTAAAAGGAGGGAAAGAGCAACGGAAGGAAATGGCGTCACGATTCGACTCGAATGAGACGGAATATGGATGAGCCGCTTCCAGTCCTCGACCTTTTTTGCATGCCACAGTTGGGTGGGAGGCTTAATTGGGATCGAGTAGCCGGAGTGGAGGAAGGGGAGGAAACAGGTAAGAAGCCTCCTTCAGATCCCCTGCCACAGCGGGGGGCGACGAGTGAATGGCGGGCGCTTGAAGTGGACAGAACTTGGGAAGAGCAGGGAAAGGGAAAGGGCGAGGATAACTCGCTCCCTGTGCTATCCCCCGGAAGATAGCCTCACCCATGGGGGGAGAGGTACAGTGGCAGTGACCACAACGAGCAGCCACCACTACCTCATGACAATGAATACACGGCTATCTGATGGGGAGAAGGGAGATCAACAGGGATAGGAGGGGAGAAAACACTTGATTATAGCTTTCGGGGGGATAAATCGATGGACGAGCTGTTTCCTACAGGGAGAGAAGGGGTCAGATGATTGCAGCTTTGGGCCCCTGCCATTATCCCCCGAAGGAGAACTCGTGAGTCAGCACAATTAACTGGGAGGAAAGAGAATGATGACGAAGAAGGAGAAGCAGAGGGAGGGGAAGGAAGGAAGCGACACCTCCCGCGAGTCCCCCATTCACTTGTTGACCACGACAATGGGGAGAGGCTCGTGCTCAATCCGATTGGACGTGTCGTGTTCCCCATGGGGTCAATGATTGAAGCGCCCCCCATAAGGGCTCCTGCCATTGGGAGTAATGGGGGCAGGAGGGAAGGGAAGGTTGTACTCTCGCCACCCCCTAAACAAGGACAAAAAGAAAGTGCCCCCGGTTACCAAGGCTAAAGGTCGCCCCTCCAAGCACAGAGAGAAGGAGAAGCTGAGGAGGGAAACTGTGGAGTGGATAAGATATGGGCCAATTGGATGGATGATTGGAAGGAGTGAACTATCGGCCGATTGTTCCAGTTGCAACAACCAGCTGTGGTCACTTTCTCGTGCCACGGGAAGGGATCACTCCCTCCCACTCTACTACACACAACTGGTTACCATATCCTCCCCCCGTGGATCCTCTTCCTCCCCCCGCGGTGCTAGAGCCTCCCCTCCCCCTCCCCCTCCCCCTCTCTTATCCCCCAGAGACGAGATCACTGTCCACTGCAGCCACAAGAACAACTTGAAGGATGCACTCGAGATGCGGCTCCTTGACTCAATCGAAGACTCGAGGAGGAAAGGCAATCGAGGAATGAATCAGGAGGAGCACAAATCCGGCAGTAAAGAGAAGAAAGAAGTGGGAGATGGGAGGGAGGGCACGACCCCCAGTGAAGAGCGAGAGGGAAGGAGGAGGAAGCTACCCGTGAAAGGGGAGAGGAAATACCTGGATCGAGAGCAGTGGCTTTCTCTCTCCATGAGAGATAGTTTCGGAAAAGGGAGAAAGTGGGGTCGTTTCTCGTGTTCGTCACATTCGCCTTCTTCGGAACAATGTTGAAAGTGAGTTCGTGCAGCGAGAGAATGGCTCTTCATTGTGCATCTCTTCCTCTTCCTCCTTCTGTCGTTCCCTTTGGCAGTGTCCGTTGTCCCTTCCCCATGGCAGTCCATCGCTTGCCCACCTGCCCCCCACGGGAGGGAATAAAGGCTCCCCATCCACTATCCACGATCCTTCTTCCCTCCGATGACGAGGCCCTTCCTCCTCCTCGCCCTCTTCTCTCCTCTTCTTCGTGCTGCCGACCAATCGTGGTCGGTCAACGAGCACCACGGGACGGCCACGAAATACGGGGACATGCGTCAGTCGCCCCCTCCCCCCTCCACTCCACTCCTCCCTTGCAGTCCTGACCCCCGCCCAGCTCTCCCGGTACTCGGAAGACTTGGTTCCCGCTAACTCGACTTCCCCTCCCATTCGAGGGGGCGCCGTCGTCGTCGAGAACTCCTTCAACCGATGGCCACTCAACACTGTTCCCTTCGTCATCTCTCCACAATATGGAGCCAAGAAGTCCGTCCTCCCCTTCCCTCCCTCATTCCTTCTTCCTCTCCTCAGTCAGAAGTTCCTTCGTGACGCTCTCAAGTCGCTGGAGGCCGTGTCCTGCTTCAAGTTCGTGGATCGAAAGACGCAGTCCGACTACATCTTCATCGCCCCCCTAGACGGATGTTACTCGTTCGTGGGTCGGACAGGGGGGAGGCAGCTCGTTTCCCTCTCCCCCGACTGCCTCGCTGACTACATCGTATGGCACGAGATACTCCACGTACTCGGATTCGAACACGAGCACCAGCGACCAGACAGGGACTCCTTCATTCGCGTCGAGTACAAGAACGTCCTTCCGGGACAGATGAGTCAGTGGCCCTTCCCCTTCCTTCAACAGCTGTACTAAAGTCAACTTCGAGAAGCTAAAGGCAGACGCGGTGGAAATCAACGAAGCCTACGACTTCCGCTCCATAATGCACTACGACGGCAATGCATTCGGGAAGTTAGACGCGAGGGCGGGACGGAGACTGGCCACTATGATTCCCCTCAAGGCATTGCCCTTCTCTGGACTCTTTCAAGGGAACCTTCAAGGGTGGCATCAAGCTCATCGACAACCTCTCCTTCTCCGAGACCGATCTCAAAAAGCTGAGGGACCTCGGGAAGTGCGAGAATAGTAAGTAGTTTCTTGTATCCATGTGAGTAGAGGGGTCCTTCAGTGACTCCGCAGAAGGACAGCGCCGTCTGTGCAGACTTCTCTCCCATCTGTGACAAGGTCGCCTCGAGGGGATACTGCAAGCACGAGAAGTACTTCGCCCTCCTCAAGAACGACTGCCGCAAGAGTTGCAACTGGTCAGTGGCCACACGTGGAGACAGAGAGAGGGAGGAGGACAGGTGCGATGGCGGCGCCTTCGACAGCCCCAACGTCAACAACTCCCTTCTCAAGGCCAAGACATGCACGGATACGGTATTTTGACCCTCCCATCCCTCTTGAGAGGAAGAACTTGAGGTGCCCAACTGCGCCTTCCTCGCCCGCAACGGATTCTGCAGCAACAACTTCTACAGGTACAAGAGTGCCTTGGAAGAGGAGTATCTCTGATTCAGGGAACTCCGCTGGCAGTGCGCGCAGACCTGCAGACTGTGCAGTTGAATTGACTTGGACAACTAATAATAATGTTTTAAAATCAAATGTCGCGGGTATGACAATCGTTTCATCTCATTCAACATCACTGATAAATGCACTTTTTCACGAACTGATCGCTGTCACGAATGTTTCGCCGTCCTCCCTTATTAGTCGTTAGCTGAGGGCCTTCAAGTCAACGGTGTTATTATTATATGAAATACCTGGCATGGCACTCAATCAAAGACGTTTCAGCTGCCCTCCCGCCTATGTTTCTGTTTTCCCGACCCTCAACATCAATTCGAGAGCCAACTCCAAATGGACAAAGGATACCTGGACTACGAAGTGTACGTCGAGCCCTCCTGGGAAGTAATCCTAATTGCTTGGAACATCAGTCTCTGTAAGGAAATCTTCCCTTGAGGACAACTCTCCCTGCTCAGGTTCCATCTCCAGTCTTTTCTCTCTCTTCACAATGTATCTTCTTCTCTACAAGAGCAAGTTCATCACCGTCTATTACGCCCGCCTTCTCTTTCTGATGAAGGTTACACTTCACTGGAACGCTACTCAAATTCTTCAGATGTGGTTCTTTTTGATGGATGCCCACCTTTGTTTCGTGCTCAATCCTGTTCCATTGTTTCCCGTGCGTGGCTTCTACTGTCAAGGGTTCTTGGCCAGAGTGATCAGACGTCCACACAACTGCCTGGTGAGTGGAGCGGGAATCAAAATAGTATGGTTATCGCAGGCGATCTTCTTGTTCCTCATCTCGGGAGCAGCTTCGACATTTCAATCTTGTATTATCTACAGACACAATGCAATCCTTACAGAAGGACACTTTCTAAAAGTTTGTGTTCACATTGCGACCACCGAGAAGTATCTTCATTTCAGTTCCAAAACGATACTTTACGATGGATGTACATCATAATGCATGCGGTTATGTTCGTGAATCCAATTGCTTTCATATTTACTTCAACCAATGATCAGGAGGACCAGATTCAGGATATCAGAAACGTAAGTTCATAGAGATACGTAGTGGTCAATGTGGCCTGGTAAGTGTATCGGTGTGGTAAGCGACAACAAGTTCCGCGCGGCGGATTTGTCAAAACGGGGCAGTGCTGCAGTCGTCCATGAGCTGGATTGTGGAGAAACCATTCAAAATCTACACCTCCAAGAACACGCCGCTGATGCTCATCTTCCACTTCAGTTATCTCCTGGTGATTTCGGTTATGGAGAAACGTAGAACACCAATTTTTGAGTTAACAGCAACGCTGTGCACTCTCATAACGACCGGCCTCACTTCGCATGCCAAGTCTCACATGAATTCACGCAATCACACCCTCAGCTACGCTACGATCGCCCTGCAGCAGAAACTCATTCAGAATCTCCAGCTCCAGGTGATGTTCAGGGTTGTGTACCCATATTACACCTGTTGTAAATGATCTCAATTAGATGGCAGTTTCAACGTATGGCTGCTTGTTCCCTGTAATCGTTTGGATTATTTCCATATTCTTCGAAATCGTTATGACAGGTGAAATAAGTAGAAACTCGTGAGAATGTGATCGTTGGTCAGAGGTGAATGTACTTGCAATGCTGACTGCCCCCCTCTCTCCTCTCTTCCACTCCGTCTACACCATCACAAGTGTTCGTCCCTATCGCCATCACCTCAAGAATTTGCTCGGTATCCGAGAGACAGTCACAGACATCGGCGGATTCGTCAGTGCAGTTGTCAGTTATCAGCCACGTTCCCATCGACATAGGGCACATTTTCAGTCCATAACCCGTCCGTTTTCACCGTCGATGCCGACTTCCCGAAGGCCAATTCCTTCCTAGAACAAGCTCCTCATACACATTGTTTTCCCTGCCCAAACCCGAAAACATGCGTGGTTTAATTCCCACATCGCTATCCGTTGTGGATAAATGGTTTTGACAATGTGGGGGAAACTACCGTGTCATTAGAGGACTTGTTGGGGATGAGAATTCTCTGTTTTGCCTCGGTTGCCTCATTCATCGGAATCTACTGAAAAACATGCTTCCCGTTCTGTTCTATGCTCCTCAAATATTAATTGATCTGGGAACGTTTTTCATTCTCATTCCCTGCGTTTTCATCTTCATCAGAACGCCTTCCCTTCACCACAATGTCAAGTATTCACATCAGAAAGCAAACAAAACTCTAAAACCGATTTTAGAAGTCTTCTTGTCTTTTCATCACTGGGTCAAATGGTCCTTCTCTCATCTCAAATGGTCTTGAACTGGGCGGGGCTGGTGGCGGAAGAGCTCGATCCTGGGAACGACGCCGCCCTTGGCACGTGGCCCTTCCTCCACGGCATCGGATACTGTACCTCCTCCCTCTGCACTCTCTGGCTCCTTATTGAGAGGTGACCTCCTGGGGGATCGATGACCTCGTCGTTGTCAGATTCATAGCGAGTCGTCGCCTTGCGAGCAGTGACTCTTCTCCATGTATCTTCTCCTACTTCTGCTTCACCGCTGTCGTCTTCTTCACGGTTTGTACCCATACATGCACGCATATTTGACATAATTCAAGTTGATCCTGGCGGGTTCATGGGCGTATACAGTTCACATTCGTAAGTTTGTTCATTTTTCAAGAGATGTGAAATCATTGCCAGTGAACATAATGGATGTTCCAACAGCAATCATCTTCATCTTCGACCTCCTCGTCACTGTGGTTGAGTCCCTTCAGGGGGTCCATCCAATCCCCCTTCAGCTCTCGGTCCATGCGCTGTTCTACAGTGAGAGGCGGTATCGTTCCCTCCTCGGGAAGGCCTCCCTGGGGGAGAGATACCAGGTACCTCGGACCAGGAACACGAACAATCTCGATTGACTGCAGATGCTCGGAGTCCTCGAGTACAATCGGGCTGTTCTCCCTTCAATTCTCATTTGCTCTGCCCTCAGAGTCATCAGCCTGATTCCAGTTCTTTTCTGGATTTATGGACATCTTTCCACCTTGGCTGTTCGCTCGTCAGCATTTGTGGTACGTTTGAATGACAATAAAATAATAAGACTTTCTAGCTCCAAACACTGGCTATAATCGCTATGAAGGTTCTGTTCGTGTGGCGCCACAGGGGACTGAAGAAAGAGCTGAGGCGAATACTCGGAGGAGTCGAGAATGCAGTGACCCCGTTGGCGGGAGGGAGAGGGAAGGGACAAGGGTGTCTTCAGGGGGGAGGGAAGTGTAGTCAACGCCTCCTCATCCCAGAGACACTTCGAGATGCTGGCCGCCAGTTGGAGTGCACACTTCTCCAGTACACAACGTGAAGCCACTCCTGACATTCGAGTGAACCAAGACGATTGTATTTTTAGTAGTTTATGATTCGCCTTGATAAAGCCAGTCAATTCGTTGAATTGTCGGGAACCATCTCGAGGCTCAGAGAATGATTTGAACGTTGCAATCACAATCAACTCATAGTCCAGTTCTCCAAAGTGAACTGGTGATCGTAAACCAGATCTCACTCCACATTATTGGCCGATATACAATGAATATAGTATTCACCTGGAAAGGGAAGTGGAATGTAGAGAGGGTAATAATTGGCTAAGATTGATCACACTGTCAGACATGGACGGTACGTCCTCCCTGCCCAACATCACTCTTCTCACCCAAGAACAACTGATTCTTGTGGAGAATATTCACTTCTACATCGGAACCCTTTCTCTCCTTCTGGCTGCTCTTTCTGCCCTTTTGATTCTTCGCCATTCCCCTTCCACCATAAAGGTCTACAAATACTACCTACTAATGACCCTTGTAAGCCCTGCACGAGACGAAAAAAATATTCGACTTTTCCGATATTTTCAATCCCTTGTGACGTCATGCTGAACTTTGGGTACATGCCCATACAATTAATGCCAACGACATGCTTCTACGCTGATGGGTTCTTCTATCATCTCTTCGGCCTCCGATCCCACGTCATCTTCGTGAGTCTGACGAGAGGGAGGAGTGGAAGGACTGATTGCAGGCCCTGTACATGCAGACCCTCACAATGACCATCCCTGGACTCGCTGCCTGCACACTCTACCGCCACCAAGTGGGACAGTCACAAGATAAAGAATGATTGAAAGGGAAGGCTGCGGTGCCCCCGAACTCTCGATGGAAGCTCTCCTTCCGTGTTCGTTCCTTCCTCACTGCTCTCACTGCCATCGCCTTTGCTCCCCTCGCACCGAGTCTTACCGTAAAATTTACATTTCTACGAATCCATTTCCCACTCATTACAGGTGTTAAATGTTCCGGAAGAAGAGGTTGCTCCTTATCTGCAGCAGGTAGTTCACAATAAATATCCATAAAATAATCATCAGTTCTTCCGTTCTATTCCTCCCGAGATCCTCTCTCGTCTCAGCTGCTACGACACTTCTTCCAGCCTCGCCTTCTACACGTGTCTCTTCTCCGTCGCTGGTTTCTTCTCCGCCATCCTCGCAGCTGTAAAGATGTTATGTGGCAGCTGGAAGTTCTCTACTTCAGATTGTTTTTCACATCTTCCATACTCTGGGAAAGACGCTGATGGACAATCCCAAGTCACGCAACTTCCAGAAGAGAATAACGCTACTGATGATCCTACAGGCTCGTCGACTAGTCCTGAACAACAACTCTTTATTCCTATTAGGCCTCGATCCCGAACATCTTCCTCATCTTCCCTCTTGCATGGATGTCCTATCTGTACATGATCCGATCCTACGACAGCAGTGAGTGGGGGAAGAGAGATAGAAGAGGGGTCTGCTTCAGTGTTGATGCAAGTGACCCTGCTCATGAACTCCCTCCACCTGGCCGTCCACTGCATCGTTCTCATCCTACCCATGAAGTCCTATCGAGACTCGCTCTTCTTCATTTGCACTCACAAAACGGAGGACAAGGAGCTTAGTTCCGTGTCCAAGTCGACTTCAGGGAAGAATGTGCAAGGTGAGCTCACCCGTTCTCCTCCCATTGGTTCTCTTTGAAGCATCAAGAGGACCACATTTACTCCATAAGACAACCCGAAACAAAAAAGTGACAGTTTGAAGTGCACGCCGATAAAACATGAACATGTTCTCTATTGTCTGCGTGCATCCGTGGTGAATGGATGAATTCGGAGGCCACTCGAACTGGAAATTGTGGCTGAAGGCTCAATACAAAGATCGCTGTGGAAAAGGCTCCGGAACACCTGCAAGGGGAAAGTGAACTCGTGGTCACGGAGACAGTGAATACCTCCTTCCTCGCCGAGTCACTCAGCACGAGAAGGAGAATGGGAGGAGTGAAGGTGGTCAGGTCGTTGACCCATGCATACTGTCAATTGAAGACTTGTGGTCGCCTATGGCCTTACCGAGAGGGAATAGAAGAGGTGGGCGTCGTTGTCCCCTCTCTCAAGGGCAAGGCCCCAGAGGAATTGGTGGGCACACTGAGAGAGATCAACAGATCCACATCGTATGTAGTTCACCTTGAGTGAGTGACACACAACAATAACGACCACGTAGACGAGGAGGCGAATCTCTGGGCCAGCTATCGTAGTCTGCCATTAGATGAATACCCAGAGATCATTCTGGCCTACCCTATACTTGTAGAGATACACCATCGAAAGTCCATTACACGAAATCGCAACTATGAGAAAAATAACGTAGGTGACTGAACCGAAAAGCTTCGCAATCTGAATGAATGTTGAAATCTTCGAATTATCCATAGGTCTAGAACCGAGATTTCCTTAGGAGGAGTGAATAGCCAGGTGTTGGTAGTGTTCTTATATTGGTAGCTTCCGGGAAAGAATGGAATGTATGCCATGAGTAACAGAGGAACGATCATTTGGAATGCAGTTGCGCATCGAACAATGTTCTTGGACCATTTGTCTGTTCTCTGATGTCGCTTCTTCAGTTATGAGATTCTTTCCCGGTTACCGATCGACTGTAGAAGAGCGTCAGTCGGTGCAGGGACGTATACAACTTCCCGATTGTGTGGCCCATAGCAAAGGAATGAGAGAGGAAGTTGCCGATGAGCAGGAGGAACACTGCGAAATGAAAGAGAGTCTTTGAGGGCGACTCACTAAAGCTCGGCCCAAGATTCAGAATCTCGCGGACGACCCAGATAAGAGCAACAGCGAATACGTTGACTATGGCGCAGAGCCCTGGAAAGAAGCTGACAACGGATGGAGGAAAGATGAAACCTGTCCAGACGAAGAAAGTGTAGAAGGGAGACTTGAGGGCGTCGTTCTTGGAGAGGGCGACGACTTTTATGATGTAGGCATAGGGAATACAGAGAAGAACTTCCACGATTGTACGGACATTGTCGAATGTCGACGACATTATGAAAGAATTCAAAGATTGAAGCGATCGCAGAGAAATCCGCGTAAAGTGAACCGAATGGAAGGTGAGGCGAAGTGTGAGTCGGACAAATTGTCAGGTGCAAAATGCCACCAGACTTCATTACAGAAACGGCAGTATCATGTTCCTGATCTCTAACATAAGATGTAGAACGGTACTTCAGATGGATTCTGTTGGAAAGCCAGTGTTAGCTAATTCTGTTATGTACTTTTATAAAGGACTTTACAAAATGGCGATAACGGCAAGTTTGATGTTGTCAGCGTCGCTGTTTAGAAATTACTGTGAGAAAGACACCACGTTTGAATGCATACTACTTTTGCCGTTTCCATTTTTTGGACATCAGAAAGGAATAAATACTGAAAAATGTTCTCCTCGAAAATGTAATCATAATGGCTCAAATGAACAATTTGTTTGTTCTCGCCATTACTTTCTCATCTGCAGATCTGTCACATTCAACTCTCCCCAAGAAGAGAATGAAAGGGCCATCCGGTATGAACTGGTTAGTATAGTAAGGCACTGATACCTTATCCACAACTGGCATTCACGTGAATTCGCTTTCTCTCGATCAGTTGCCTTCTCATCGTTGCTCCTTTTTCCAGTGGTTCTGAGCTCTCACGAAAGTTCTTTCAGACGTGGCATGTCGACAGGCGAAGTTTTACCCTTTCGGACGCCGGTGTTCTACAGTGATGTTCTCTTCGGAGAGTGGCAGCTCGAGAAGACCATCCATTTCATGAACCACACCAAGCTGCCGATAGTGTGCCTGGTGAGTGATCAATTGAAACATTTCATATTTGTTCGAGGTGACCTTGGGCTATTGCTCCATGGTCTACTACGGGCAAAGGTACATGGCCAATCGAGCTCCTTATGATCTTCGCTACTGGCTGACGGCATGGAACTTTGGACTCTCCCTCTTCTCTGGCTACTCTTTCTACAAGCTCTTCCCCGAGATCGTGGAGTCTGTTTCGAGTGGCGGACTGATCGGTGAGAGGGAGAGAAAGAATGAGAGATGGGGTGCAGGGTCGCTGTGCTACAATGGGAGCTACTACACTGGCCCCGTCTACGGGTACTGGTCGTGGATGTTCTGCATGAGCAAAGGACCCGAACTACTCGACACTCTCTTCCTCGTGTTGAGGAAGAAGCCGATCATCTTCCTCCACTGGTACGGGGGGAGGGGAGGAGGAGGGGAGGCTGCAGGTACCACCACTCGATGACATACCTGGGGGGATCCCTCTTCTACACTCACACTCCCCCATGGGCAAGATGGGCCATCCTCATCAACCTCGGTATCCACACAGTCATGTACTTGTGAGTGTCTCTCTCCTCCCTCGCCACTTTCCCCTGTCGATTCAGCTACTTCGGTATTCGTGCCATGGGATGGCGGGTTCCTCCTTCCGTGGCCAAGGCCATCACCACTGCCCAGATCACCCAGTTCTCATCGGGTTTCATCTTCCTCTTCCGCCTCGCCTACATGTTCATCTCGGGGGAATACAAGCATCTCCCCGACTGCGACCCCAAGTCTGCCCCACTACCGTACACCCCAGTGGGACACCAATTACAGGCCCGAAATAATGCCCTTGGGAGTCATCGTCCTCGTAACGTATCTCTACCTCTTCTCCAAGTTCTTCTACCTCTCCTACGTCAAGAACGCGTCGCGTCGTAAGGCGAAGGAAGAAGAGGCGAGGAAGGACGCCGCCACGGCCAACAACAATCAAGACGATTCGACAGAGAAGAAGGAGCAGTAACGACTACTAAATCAGAAGGATTAGTGCACATATGAATAACCATTGATAGTGTCTCTTGAGAATTTCTCATGAACGTAGAAGATGATAAAACGAATACCCGAGATCACTATCTATGTAAACATTACATTTCCTCATTTGACACCAAGCTGACAGTCAATAACAAGTCTGATTCACTTCCGATGGTTCTGATTTCTCTGCACACTCTGCAGGTACTTCCTTCCCCTCCCTTCCTCGACCCTCTGCCAGCACCTGGGGGCAGCTTCCGCGCTCCTCTCCTTCTTGTCCAATGCCACCAGAGTCTCCTCCATTGGTCCCTATCGCTTCCTCATCGCCTCCTTCGCCTCCATGGACATCGTCATCTCCGCTGCCCACTGTGCTTTTCTCATGGTGCCGTACCTTTGAATTATAACCAATCAAGATTTCAGAACATATTGATTGTTCCGGAAGGAGTCATGATAATGGGTGGAAACTGTGCCAATCTTCCGACAGTCTTTGGGATGGTCGTCGCAACAATCTTCATACTTATATTCATTCAGAGCTACGTTCTGCTTGTTTGTCACTTCTTGTATCGCTACGTCGTAGTCTGCAGGTGAGTGGACTCGAGTCTTGTCAAAGTGTGAGCGCCATGGCAGACAATCGCTCATCCAGAACCTTCATCTTCGCCCTCTTTCCATCGCTTCGTTGTTTCTGTTGATCGACGTGGCCTTCATGAGCGATTTCATCGTAGCCTGTTGGTTCGATCGACCTACGCCCTATGGAAGAGAGGCATTCTCTAATTATACAATTGCTGAGTATGCAGTCGACCTCAACAGCCCACCCTTTCCTGGATTCTTACAAATAATCTACAAAGTCAAATCGATATTATCCTCATACCGACCGGCTTGACCTCAGGATGAGAAGGGTGATTGGAATGGTGCGGGAATAGTTTCCATGTCCCTGGTGCTCCTGCCTCTTTCCGTTATTGCATTCCTCATGCTCTTCTGTTCATGGAGAATCATCTCAACTTTCAACAGAATGTCGTTGGTCCTCGTGGTTGCCCCTTCTCCTCCTCCTTTCAGTTCCGTGTCGTCTTCATCGAAGAGGGCGACACAGCGTCAACTCTTCCGAGCCCTCCTCCTCCAGTCCCTTCCTCCCGTCATTCTCACTTACATTCCAATGATTATCTCCTTGATGGCTCCCCTGGCAGAGGCAGACTTGAGTGGCACAGGCAACGTCTTCACCTTCATCACAACCCTCTTTCCCCTCATCGATCCAGTCCTCATCATCACGAACGTCGCTGTGTCAGTTCCATTCCCTTATACAATGGACATCCTTTGAAGTTATCGCAAGGCCTTGGTTGGTGGCATCGCCCGGTTTCTTGGCATCCATTCTTCCACTGTTCATCCGACAGCTATTGGACTCAGTGCCTTCACTATTTCCAGTTCTGACCCATAAAAGAAGTCCGATTCATCTAGCATATGATTGTGGACGTGTCATCGATCTGTTCGCCTGATCGACCGAGGAGTCCAAGGGTCGAAGGGGCCGAGACGTGGACTAGACTCTAATAATCACACTGCATCTGTTTCACAGAGCCTAATGATCAAGAGGGAGGGATGAACTTCCAGAAGAGATCACGAAGAAAGAAAGGCAGACAACGATGCACAAACAGTCGATCTCCGTGCTCACTCCACTGTTCGTAGTCTATTCTGAATCAGAATGTATACATCAAGAAGACGACACACTTCCAACTGATAAACTCGGCACTCCACAGGGAATCATTTGACCCTCAGCTGGTCGACGCGCGGAAGGTTTTCCCTCCTCCAAGTCATAATGCCCAAGCTACTCTCCTCTGCTGTATTCACTGCCATCGAGCAGGAAATTCCAAATAATCTGGCAAGTTTCCCTTTGTTCTGACCACGTGATCTGTCTGCAGGCCCTATTGGCAGGACTGCGAGGCCACATCGTCTTCCACATCGATGGCAAGTCCACGAGCGGAGAGTGGAGTGAGTCTTGAGATGGAAGCCCCTCCACTCTCTACTGCAGCCCTTGACTTGAGCACGGATCCTCCATCTGTGTATGAGGGCCGACCGGCTGGAGACGTGCCCGCGTCGTCTGAGGTAACAGCGGAAGACAAAACATTCGTGTCCATCCTCACTGGCGGGCTCGACCCCATCAAGGTGACCCCAACTTATGCAAAAATGCGAATCGGATAAAATTCAGGCATACCTAACAGGGGCCATACAAGCATCCGGAGGAGTGATGCTTCTTCTTCAGTTGTCGAAAATTCTGAAGGTCGTCAGCGTGAAGTATCGCGAGCTCTTTACAGAATGCACTCGCTCGCTGTCAGTAATCTATCCTTTATTTGGTCGATAATGTTACAGCGTGATAATAAATTTCATTTTATTAAAATAAGTTGGAATTGTAGATGAATATTATCTCTGGAAGATGAATATTATCTCTGTATGTCTACACACGTTAAATTATATTTTCACGGAATTGATTCCGTCGAAAAGACATTTATTTTCTCTGCGTCTCCTGCGTTCTCATTGTCTTTTCTGAATCCGTAAAGTAGGGTAAACGAGCAGTCGAAAATTAATTAATTTTAAAATTCAAATCTTCGTGGTATTCACTGTTTATTTTTGTGTTCATGGTATTCACTGTTTATATTCTGATCATATTTTAAGCGAGGAAATGAGCGGATCAGATTCGGATCTCGAGGAGAAGCCCAAGAAGGAGTCCAAGGTTAAAGCGAGTTCATCTATAATTTCCTTGAACATTTCATCTCTTCAGCGCAAGCCGTCTTCGGACGACGACGAGGTCAAGAAGCCGAAGAAAGATGCAAAGAGGAAGCGGGCACAGGTATGTAAATCGCCCGTAAAATATTTTCTCTCGCGCGCCGAGATACCATGGCAGTAATGCAAGTTTGAGAACTGAGATGATTCGGCCTCTATTCTCCACACAATCTGAAAAAAACGAAAGCTGAATGTTTTGGCCCAAGATACATGGAAAATGTACGATCAACATTTACGAATACTCTTCAGCGCGAGTCCTCGGAATCTTCTGGTGTCGACGACCCGGAGCCTGTCAAGAAAGTTAAGGTACTGGGATGACCCTCTAATCAGTCATGCTTTTGATTCAGAAAGGCGGTGCCGCAACTTCTGGCAATCGCGTCAAGAACGATCAGGGTGAAGAGGTATTCGCTGATATGGCCTTTCTATGTGATTATTTACAAATGGATTTTATGCTGTACATCACTCATAGTCAGGGAGCATAAATTCGGCCGGCGAAACAATTTCAGTCCTTGAATTAAATACTATTGCAGATGATTGAACTGGGAAACATGAGGTACATCTCGAAGCATACCTTCAAGGGCACAACCTACGTTGACATCCGCGAATACTACGTCGACAGGGTGCGTAAATAATATAATAAATAATATTTATCACGTACATTGAAACGTGGAACGAAAAGATAAAATTATGATTGAGATCGTAGGAGAAAATTTAAAAAGATTTCAACAATGTTATTATATTATTCACTGCACGTAATTAATGAAACTAGGTTTAAAAATAAAATTTTAGAGCTCGGGAGCGATGAAGCCAGGAAAGAAAGGAATCTCGATGAGCCTGCAGCAGTACGCCAACCTCAAGGACGCGCTTCCAGAGATCGATAAGATGCTCAAGTAAACCGAAGCTTTCATCACGCAATCATTTTTTCAATGAATTACTCGTTGTCCGTGCCGGTTCTCTTTGATCTTTTTCAACTGTTAAATTCCAGTGTGATGTTGTTCAATTGATTTACGTTGCAATGCTTTATAAATTAATTTCTACAAATCGTCCATACTACATTCTACAATTTGTCCATATTGTGTTGCCTACCAGGTGCACCCACCCGATTATCGATTTCTAATCACGCAATATTAGAAGGCGCAGCGTTTATTGTTGAAAATATAATTGTTCCCTCCAAATTGCAGTCCTCCGATCCCCGGAGACCTCAAGGACCGTCGCTTCGCAGATGCCGTGTTTGGAGTGTGATGGCCGTGGCCAACCAAATGGCTACTTCGAGTCCAGGGAACAGGCCTACCTCGTCATCCAGGCCTCACCAAGGACGACGAGAGATGGATTAACGAGCTCATTCGACTCGGAGTCTTCGAGAAGATCGAAGGAGTGGCGGTCCCGTTGGAATCCGTGATTCCGTTGATGGCAGAGTTGACGTCCCTCCTACCGCCCCCTCCTCCCTTTGTCCTATCCACCGTCCAGTGTCAGACTTGGCTTTACAAACGCCACGATGTCTACTTTTTTGGTCGAAGGGGACACGGCTTTACAAACGCCGCGAATCGCCCGTAGTCGTTGTCAAGATGCTCGGTCTGTACGGAGATGGGGTCGATCTAGGTCCTGCACTGTTGAGGGAGTAGAGAAGGTCGGGGAATGCGGCCACACGAACGGAGATGGTAGAACGACGAGAAGAGGCTATTGGATTATCACGGTATCTGCATTGCGGGCCGAGGGAGTGTCCGCGAGTCGAAGCCCTCGGGCTGCACGGACTGCCCCAGCCGGCTTCAGCTTGTCCGCCACCCACCTGCTTCGGAAGCATCCGATAGAGGAGAATGTCGCTCTTCGTCTTTTCCTCCACCAACTCGGCCGTCCTCGCCTCGACCTCCTCCTCGAGGGAACCGGCGTAGCTCTCGAGCATGTTGAAGACGTGGTCCATGAGGTTGTCGTTTCTCCCGCTGTGCATGGATCGGAGGAGGGACTTGACCGTGCCGATCTTGGGACGATCACTCGGACCCTCGGCCCAGCAGTCATGGACAAGATGCAGTTGAAGAAAGATACTCCTAACTCGAGAAGAGCCCCTACCATGACGGTATCGCGACAACCTCTCTCCGAGAGCTGTCTCGTCGACGATCGATGGCAGGTAAATATTGTCAAGAACCCGAAGCGTTCTAATTCCCACGCTAGCGTGGGAAAATGCGGCTATTGATCTACCACCGTTTTATCGCCAGTTGGCTTAGAAACGGCTCGCAAAAGGGCATTTGAGTCTTTCTGGACCATACTGATTGGAAAATAGCGGTAGATCAATAGCTGAATTTTCCCACGATAGCGTGGGAACTAGAACGCCCCGGGTTCTTGACAATAATGCCTTTAATATTGTCGAGAACCAACATTCGGGAATTAAACGCCTCTTGGTTCTCTACAATACCCCAGGTCTGGACGGCGCCCGAACTTCTTAGGACCGACGACACCGTGGGCACGCAGGAGGGGGGCGTGTACTCGTTCGCCATCGTCGCCAGCGAGGTACTCACCGTATCTCAACTCTCTCTTACACTACAGGTTATCACGCGTTCTCCGACGTGGGACATCGATAATCGAAAGGAGCGCCCGGAGGAGCTCATTTACATGCAGAAGAGTCACCGATGTTATCAGGGTCTTACAGGAGTCAAAGATATCTGTCATCGTTGTCGAAGAGCAGATGGAGCAGATGGTCCATCAGCTGCCGAGTGGAAGGGCGTCCTGGAGTCGGCGGAGGACAGCTTACTGGCTACACGAGGGAAATAGTCAGATGGAGCGAAGCGGGAAACCATCAGCATTCACCAGAAAAAATAATAGTCTAAGCTTGGAAAATCGAATGCATCAAATGGCGTAACCCCGCGCGCGCATTTGTACGGGAATCTTGCGGGACTGTAAGTTCCGCTTTTTGAAATGAAATTAAAATTACGTTTGATCGCAGAATCAAACGCATAAATCTGAAATAAGGAACTAGCTCACGGTTGTCAGGATCCCTAGAGATTCCTAAGTTGACCAGCGGTCGCGCCCTTGGCCGCTAGAACGCCCGTCGACCAGTGCGCGCGCTCGCGCGACGCCGATAGAGTGTGAGGAGCAGGCGCAGAGCGTGGAGAGTCGAGGGTGAAGGGGACAGAGACGCGGAGCATTGGTGTGGTGGAACGGGTGGGCCTCTTCGATCGACCCCCACTGCCATCAGACGGCTCCTAAAAAGGCCGTCGAAATGTCTCTAGTTTTGACATGTTTTCTTGCCCAGCAATTTGAATACCAGTTTGAACGTTTGTGATCTCACGGTGGTCAATTCTATCAGCGATCGTTTGTTTTAAGTGATCGGGTTTTTCGATGTAGGATGCTATTGGCAAGAAAATTCATTTCCTTTAAAACTGAACTTCTTCCAACATCCGTTGCTATTTCCCCCCGCTTGGAAGCGGCTTACTTTCTAATCCTCGGCTTAGATTAATAATCGTAATTCCTTCTCGCGATTTTTTCATTGAAATCCTTGCAGTAGGGTGGCGAATAATAATGCAGTAATTGATTTAATGAGAAGCCTGATTTATACATTCGGTTTTGAAAAAAAATCCCGACGAAAACTGTCTCCCGTTTTGGTCTTCGAAAAAAATTAATCGCCGAAACGATCAGACTGTCTACGAGGGAAGCAATCTCGCTGTTGCGGGTCACTTATTTTTTTCGCTTTGCTGAGTTCAAAGCTCAAACTAGCACGAGTTACGCTCGCGCCACCAAGAATATACGCTTCCCACTGGACAGTCAGATCGTTTAGGCGATTATTTTTTTCGAAGACCGAAGCAGGAGGCAATTTTCGTCTGGATTTTGTTCACAGACCGAAATTGATGACCAAACTGCAGATTAATTAATAATTCCCGACTTTCCAGACATTAATTCCCCCACCCTACTTTGCAGTGATCCACAGGGTACCGCTAGGGGCTGCTTCGGCGTGGCTCTCTTTGACGGCGACGAGTTCTTCTCGTTCCACCGCCGCAGCCATTAACTCCTACGACCAGTCCCCTGCTATGCAGCAGACTCCCATGCCCCACACTCCAATGGGTATGTTACTCTCACCTGCCTGGTCTTTATCGGATTACGTCGTCATTTTATGTTTCAATTCTCGTTGAAAAAGTGAGTAATTCAATTAATTTTTATCCAGAAACGAAAATAAAAAGAATGTAGACTTTTATGACTAAATGACTGCAGGGCCCCAAATGGGTAGTCCGATGTCATCTCCGCAACATTCTGGAGGAGGACAAACCCCACTCCCCCCTCACTCCGGCCAGGGCTATCCTCCAGAAGCAGCGTCTCCCTTTCCTCCTCACATGCAAGGATATGCTCATCAGTCGCCCGCTATGGCCCCGAGTCCAGGTATGCTTCATTTCCTCTATACAAGAGACACGAGTCTTGTTCCATATTTTCAAACTCGTTTCAGGGCACATGCAGCCAGGAGCCTCTCCAGTAATGTCCCCTGGTCCTGGCGGGATGTTCGTGTCGCCACCACAGCAACGAATGATGCACCAGGCAGTTCCCATTCCTGGAACACCTCCAGCGGGTCAAATGCAGCATCTCCCCCAAGGGATGATGATGACAGGTTAGTAACATCATGCAAAGTCGTTGCTAGGCAGTTTGTGATTCTCATCCAGTAGAGTTCGTGGCGCTTGAGAGGGGAGATTTAGAGAACTTTCAAGTTTAAAAACAGCGTTGCGCTACAGTTCCAATGAGAATGAATAAATATATCTTGGTCGAATTCAGCTAAACTATGTAAATTTGTATTACTGCCACGCTCTATTTTACAATGCGTTCAAACTTACATTTTAATTTCAGGTCCTCCTCAGCAGATGCAGCAAATGCAGATGCAACAACACATGCAAGGTCAGGAAAAATTGTTCCATAATTAGATTTCAGAGATAGAGAACGAAATCCACGCCTGAAAATAGATTGCAAAATTGCAGGAAATCAGCCCATGCAGAATAGGGTGGGGAGAATTAATGTCTGAAAGTCTGGAATTAGGCCAGGTGTTGAAGGGGACACCCCGTTGTTCAGAGGGAACATGCACAGCAGTATTGTCGAGCACCCGAAGAGTTCTAGCTACCACATTCAGAAACCACCAATGATGCACTGTGTTTCTTCTTGATGAACCTCTGACGGCTTCGAACATTAATTAATTTACTGACAGAGATGCCAGACTGTTTCGATCATTCATTCCTTTATAGACCGAAATCGATAATTCCAGACTTTCAGACATTAATTCTCCCCAACCTATTGATGAATGCGTACACAATCTATTCGGTCATCTAATGATGAATCACACAATTTTAATTCAGGGACGCCTCAACAGCACCAAGGAATGCAGATGCACCCAGGTACCAAATCAGTTTGAAGTGCCACGTTCAATTCCACTGGTTCCCTGAAAATGCCAATATCATCATCAGCATCATAGCCGTCTGACAGTGAGGTTTGCAGGTATTGAAAATACAAATACCAAAATCGTAAAAGAAGAACCCGATGAATAAATATCGCCTTTACGCGATCGTAGCCTGTACAACTACGCCATTGTCAGGGACTCCGTCAATGATCGCCCCGCCGCCTGCCTACCCCTACCCCCAGCCACAGGGACAACAGGGATGGCCTCCACAGCAGCAGCAGGTTTATTCATCCCACAGTTATTTATTCCTTCTGAATTGCAAGTTCAGATGGCTGCGATGCCCCCGAGTCACTTCGTCGGCCCTCCTCGGATGATGGGGCAGCAGCCCGTGCAGAACGTCATGATTCGACGAGTTCCTTATCCTGGTATGCATTTCTTTCAAAGTGCCTTGAAAATGAGTTCGTTGGAATTCAATGTCGAAATGTTAGAGTCTGTGGAACTGATGCCCATACCATATTTTCTGTCATAAAGATTCTAAAATTCCAACATTAAAAGCCATGGAATGATAACGAGTCGTTTCCTCGTGAGTACGAGTCCAGCTCAAGGTGGGGTTAAAGGAAATGGAGTTGTTGCCATGGAATCGTCTTGATTCCAATGTGTTGAGCGTCGGAGAATAGTAGATGCCTACGGAGAGTTGTTAGGAGGGGCAGAGAGTGTGGGAGCCATGGGAGACGAGCAGAGAAGCAAAGTAGGGAGGAACTACCAGGCAACCGCTCGGACGGCAATAGGAATTCTACACGGTAAAAATGCTAGGAAGACAGCTATAGCTCGCCCTTCCTAGTGTTCTTCCACAAATTATCGAATTTCCAAGAGTAATTTCGCGTTCCGGATAGAATGCATTATGTTTACGAAACTAATTTTTTATTCCAAAATCACGTATTTTTAATTCGCTTTCTCATACAGCGTATCTGATAGATACTTTCTAAAGTGGAACAAAAAACCTTTAAATTAGGCGCTCCTGGAAATTCTATAATATTTATATTCGAATATTCTTATCTGTGGAATCTATTCCTGTCTTCCAGGCTACCCAGGAGGTCAAATGGCCCAGCCACCGGTGACTCCTGGAGGCCCCTACCAACAGCGCCCACCCGGCCCCGGCTATCCCCAACCAGGTACCGTACCACGTCAGCTCTTTATTTTGATGATTGAAGCAAGGGCGAGGGGCAGTTGTTTGCAGGCATGCCTCCTCAGGGGTACGGATATCCACAGGGCGGGCCAGGACCTTCGTACCCCATGACCCAGCCGTGCCCTCCCCCTCCCAACGCCCCGCAGTACGCTGTCCCCGCACAGTATCCTCGTGCTCAACAGGTAAGCACTCTTTTCGATGGGGGTATCAACTAAATGTTGGATGGGTCTAATTCCATGGCCATTCTCTTGGTCTCCAATGTATCTGGCGGTAGTTGCGTGCGGTCGTCTCGATTTGTTTGCCGTGGAGCTGAATCTGTGATCGAGAAGATCACTTTCCCCCTACTTCTCCGTGTTGATGGCAGCAGGGCAGATTGGCATCCACGCAATCACATTCCGCCTCTCCCTCCCCCAGTCTCAAATGAGACGCCGCCCTCGCTGCCATGGAGATAGAGATCTATCTCCACTTACATTCTTCCTGATTCCTTCCTTTAATCCTGGAAGGGCATCCCGCTATCTACTAGTGCGAAAATAAGTGGGGAGCTGTTTACAAAAGTCGGGTCCCTCTAGGTAGAAATGATCTCCTGGAATTTTATATTTTATTCCATTTTGCTACCCCCAGTTTTCACCCGCGCAGGAACCTTCCTATTTCCAAAAAAATTTGTTCAATATTCCCTGTATTTCCGCACGGCCACCGACGGCTGTCTGGCTGATATGGCTCCATATTGTGGTATTATTGAGAAGCATCCGTGGGTGAACGGGGAGGGTTCGCAGATCGTCGCTGGCACGGGAGTTTGTTTGCCGATCGGGCAGATGTGAAAAGAGAGCCCCTCTGTCGGGAGTGGAGCACCTTTCTCTCTTCCCCCACTGTCTTCCCCTCCCCACCTCTGCTTCCATGCTCATTGCTTTACTACCTTTGGGAGCGCGTCCAATCACCACCGAGGCCTGAGACCTTCCGTTTGCCATGTTTAGTACTCTGCGTATGGGTGTAATGGGAGGGACTGGAGCTGATAGGGGCTTCGCTTCCATTTACCAGATTGTGCCCATAACTCTTCTCCTGCCCGTACTCCACTATGTCTCCCCCAATCCTACAAACGTCATGTTTGACCCGCCACTGAACCAGAGCAACGCCAACTATTGTCCGGTATTTTAGTGATGCGGAGGCGACTCGCGAATTACCTAGCGCTAAGCTGCGAAATAATCTATCCTCTTCCCTCAATTACACTAATTTCGTAGCTTAGCGCTAGGTTGTTCGCACGTCGCCTCCGCATCACTATAATGCCGGACAATAGCATAAGATAGCCCATGACAATGTTATTTCTCGCTCCGACCAGCTGCATCCCCCCAGGGTATTCGATACCGTGGAAATTACCTGACGTGGGTTCTCGACAATAGGCAATCATTAATCCCAGACAACTTATCGTCTTCTTGTCAGTGACTTGAAGATGAGAAAAAATCCCGCTGAGGATATCCTTTTATCAACAAGCCCAGTGATTAGCATAACTGGAGCACAGCCATCGTCTCAAGTAGTATGGAATACAATTGCCCATTAGGCCCTAAATTTATACTTCGATATACCGTACGTCCATAATATTTCGCTCGAAAAATCATATCATATGATATTATATCATATAAAATCATATGTATAAATCGGGCCAGGAACGCCTCGAATCGCATTGGTTTGTATTCAACTTGTTGTTTTTCGTGAAATTCCTTCATT
>JACMIG010000022.1:32172-68112 GCA_014805385.1 Levipalatum texanum
CCCGATCCGGACGCGTCAGACGCCTCACAAAACTCGCTGTATCTTCCGTGCAGAATGAGCTAAACTCGTGAAACTTGGCAGGCTTGCTCCTGTGATGTCGTGTGCCAGTTTGGCATATAAGGCACATTCTGTCATAAAGTGTCCACGATTTTGAGGCGACACCAAAATGAGGTTCCACTGGAAAGCGAATTTCGACATAGTGCCCTAAATGGAACTTTTTAGTGTTGGAAAATAAACAGTCTCCGAAGTGAATAATTTTGATACCCTGTTTACTGCGATTCGATGTTATTGGCCATTTGATACAGAATTTAACAGAAAATGAGTGGCAATCTTTGAGCACCTGATACAAATAAAGGAAATTTTTCCCGAACCTGGCATGATTCGAATATGTTCCCATAAGGTTGATGTATAAGTAGATTTTTTGGTTTTTTAATCTGATTCGTTTCCTGGGTGTGGGGTAAAAATCAAAAAGTCGAGAAAAGTTGCATTTTTGAAATATCGATCAATAATAGCCAGGCGATGTAGGGGCTCCATGCAACTGTCAGGCGTGTAGGCCTTGAGTCAGTCTACCATATCCTTTTTACCCGCCTTGATTTTATGGACGCAGTCAAAAGTTATGAATCGCGCAAAAAGTGCCCGGATACTTTTGTCGGGTAGTGTAGTTTTCCCGAATCGGCACAAAATACTTGCATTGTAGTGAATTTTGAATTTGCAGGTATTCGGTGAAGATGCAGAGCATGGAGGTCGACTGCACCCCTTGGATGCTCGAGTGCACGGATCCCGCGTACAAAAACTGCCTGGGTAAGATGCACTCCATGGAGTAGTGTTCTGGCTTCAATTGTCTTCTCCCGTGTCGAATTTTCCCCTCTTGAGGTGGATGGCGGTGTTCGCTGGGATGGACCGACGACCAATGGAATGCAGCCAATCAATTCAAGCACGAGCAGCAGCACAACGAGGCCGTCTTCCCCCTCAAGAAGATGAAGTACGCTCATTTTATTTTCTCCCATTTATTCCAGAAAATATATTTTTCTTCCAGAATGAGCACTTCACCGGCCCCGACGGAGGAGGAGATCGCCTCCTTTCACGAGTCGTCGCCGCCATCTCCCTCCGCCGCTTCCGTCGCTGTTGTCTTCGAGGGATTCGACGACGAACTCACACAGGCGCTGTCAAGGGTGAACAACTTTGGACCATTGGATAATTATTATGGATATCGTCAGAATTAATCTTATTCGTTTCAGAAAGTTCGATTCCTCGGTGGTAGAGTGGTGGATAGCGTGGCGGAGTGCACTCACCTCGTTCCCCTGAATGGAAAGAGGTACTGTCCCCTGCCCTCCCCTCCATTCTATCCGTCTCGTTTAGAACACTCGTGCTCCTGGAGGCCATTGCACTCGGCCGTGCGATTGTTGACCCCAAATGGGTAATTGTCAGCTACGATGCAAGGACATTCGCTGGTCAGAATTTAAACCATATTCCTCATCCCTCATAATCGTCTTCCAATTTATCATAATCTCTTTCAGATACTTTGGACTTTTTCCTGCGCGATGAGGAAACGGAGAAGATGTTCAGTTGCTGCTACAGACTGAGCGTCCTCAGGGCGAGACATCAGAAAGTTTTTGAGGTAAGGAATTCCTCCCTTTTCGAGCTATAACGTCTTCGTTACAGGATTGCGAATTCTACATTAGCCCTTCGGTGGAACCATCGGTGGCGGCCGTCAAGAAGCTCATCGAATATGCTGGTACGCATTTTTCTGGCAGTTTCGATTAGTCATTGTCAATCCCAAGTGAATACCGATTCCACTATCAAGTGCGAATTCGGATTGCGATATCTATATCCTCCTGCAGGCGGAGTTGTGGATGCGTGCCCTCCATCTCCCCAGAAGATGATCGACTGCATCGAAACGGAGAAGCCATACATCGTCATTGCCACGGAGTGCGACCTCCCGTTCGTGCGATACCTCGTCGATGCAGGCATCAGTAAGTGATTGTAATTGGAAGACATTTGTCTGCACTGGCATCCATGAAACTGTAACAAGTAGCCTATTCGTACGACGTTTTGTGTCGCGCCCAAGGCTCGATTGTGCACTAGCGCAGTTCGCGCGGTGTTATCGAAGAATTTTGGAAAATATAACAGCAAATTTCTTGCAGCGATCTATAATTCGGAGATGGTGTTCACATCTGTGATGCGTCAGGAGGTGGACCCCCACTCTGCCTTCCACATCAACCCCTCCGCCGTCTTGGCCCCCCTCCCTCGTCTTGCCCCTCCCTCCACTCCAGCACTCATGGCTCCTCCCACCCCAGTCCCCGGCCCTTCTCCTTCCCGAACTACTTCCGCCACCCCCATTGCGCCTTCCCCCATGGAGTTTGCCCAGCCACCGACCCCTAGGATAAAGGCCAGTGGATGAGATATCCTTACGGTAGCTGTAGTGTAGGGAGATCAGTGACTTATTGCCGATATATTTCGTGTACACTCGGGCTTCTCGGTGTCGCTATCATTGAATAGCACAAGCATGTCTCAGAACTTTCTCTTTTGATGCCATCTAATAAGTATTTGTGTATAGCGCTCTTCATTTGCAATTGCCTCCTGACATTATCGGGTTGTCAGTTAGACTGTACCTCAAATAAGCACCTGTTCATTTATAGTCGATGTGACTGAACGTGTTGTACATAGTGGTTCAGCATCAAAATGTTCTCCGCACGCGAATTTCAGATTGATCTCGATACAGATTATAAGAGTAATTATTTTCCGCACGTCATTTTATGCCGTCAATAAAACGTATCGAATTGTTCAGACTTTCACAACGTGCTATCAGCCTTCATTCACTCAAATTCAAAATATATTCTTGATAATGCGGCCCGCGGCATTCTTCTGCAATCGTTGTGATTCAAAATGATGAGGAAGCGTTACCTCGCATTCAGATGATGAATAATACTCGAAGATATTTAGATCCGAGCGAGTAGATACATTTCCAAATGAAAGGTCGCTAATTCTCCAAAAAATAGGTTTGTGGATCGAGTTTCTTTACCGGCAAAAATCGCACACTCCAACGTCGGAAGGCGCAAAAAAGTTGCTATCCCGCCATGAAAAATATCTGGAAACATGCCAAGTTTTAGATCCCACAGTCCATGCTGACCTCTTGTATAACTTGGGATCCTTAGACACTTTGCTCAAATGGTTCGCCAACTCCAAGGGGGAGGAGAAGTCGTCGGCAGCAATAAATGCAGAATCAGGAGCTATTCCCTTGAGAATCGACCGTCGAAGGACAATAGGAACTATGTTCCTTCTAGATGAACTACTGTGGGAGCAGGAAAATGGTAACTTACCGAAGGCGCCAGAACTTTTCTGTGACGTAGTCCGTACAGACGCTGTTCTCGAAAGCGAACACAAAGTAGTGGGTCTCTGATGAAGGGATGTAAGTCTCGCCCCCTCCAACTCACTGATCAGTTCAGCTTCGCAGCTACTCTTCGATGCCCGCGAACACAAGTATGTAGAGTGATTATTGAAGCAAGCTCCGACGAACGTAATGCGAATATGCTTCGAAAGCTCCTGAAAAGGTTCTTTGGACAACTGTATAACTTTTTCAACCTCGAGATAGTACTCACGCCCCGATGAAGTTCTGCAATTTGAGATCATTGCAAGCGCGACAGAACTCTTGTTCGAAATTATATCGTTCCACTGCAGATTATACATTCACAGGACTATCGTGCCGAAAGGTGACCTCTCTCTCGCCTAGTCGGGATAGATGCTTTTCGTCAGTCTTGGTTTCGGCTTTCTTCATGAGGCTGTATCCCCGAAAATAAGTACCATTCTTCCTACGATAGTCAAGGGTAGCGTTGAAAAACGTAGGGGATATCTGAAAAATGGGTTAAGGGACGACCCGCACCCAACTCACATCCATATTCATTCCGTGCTTGTTGGCTATATTTGCGGGTGACTCCATGAGAAATGAGATGTAGATTTGATCTGGGTGTCGATGCAGCGGGATGGAGTTGGGCTGGAAGCTTTGCCTCACAGGAATATCGGAAGCTTACTAACATCGAGATCTCGGAAATGAAATACTACCGCCTGCGCATCCCATTCTGAAATGCTGATCAGCAGAAGGTAAAATCGCGCAAAGCATGTTTACTTTTCTCTTTTGAAGAACTGACATGGAAACGTGCATCGAGGTGCGCTTAAGACTGTGACGAGGTCGCTACTGAAATAATTGGTCCATACCAGGACCTATTATGGATTAACGCTGGCTCCGAGTGTTGGCTATTCACCTTTGGTGGTTCATCGAGGTTCGGCAGTCTTTGGCGTTCCCGGAATACATCGATGTGAATTCGAATGTAAGAAATCGTTTCGACTTCGACATAAATGCAAGCAAAAATAAATAACACGAAGATCTGAAATTGTGGTATATTATTGCCAAAGTTCCAAATAAGATGTGCCGAAATGTACAGTACATTAGCAAAATAGATAAAGCGAAACAGTCCTGGTAGTACTTGGTTAAATGCAAAAGACTCTTACCAACACTACGAACTTCTTGAATTGATGTAGCACTTCTGAATTCATCTGCACTTTATATTAGAAGATCTAAAAAAAGCCAATCATAAGGGATCGCGTACACAGTTTGGTAGAACGATGCAACATGCCACGGTTAACAAATGTGCGAAACATAGCTGAAAGTGTTTCTTTTGAAACGACAAGGTCCTCCGGTCGTTGCTAGGCAGATAATGTTGGAAGGTCTCTCCATTATTCACACCGTGACGAAGAGATCATCCCCTCTTGAGCCACTCAGTTATCCGCACACCGTAATGCGTGTGTTTGGATCATCCCCTGGACTCGTTTCGCACTTTGTATTATCTACTGATTGGCTTTCAATGAATATGCATTCAGCATATTTTCTAACCAATGTAAGCAAGAGTAAAAGTAGCAGTACCCTCGGTTTAGGTTTATGAGTCTATGTGCAGTTATTCTTATGTGGGTTAGTTCTCACAGCCACTGGTAGTCGTCGTTGAACTCAATGTTTCGGTTAGCGACTTCTCATCTATTTTTCATTAGCTCATGTTCATGTTCATGCTCACGGTCTCATGTGCCATATTGGTGGGAAGGAAACGAGCTCAACTATCGACTAAAGAGTGGCACGCACTGAGAAGCTCTATCCTCAGCGTGTAGAAAAAGTGCACTTGCTTCTCACGGACTCTCTTCTCCGTGAGGCAACACATCTAGCCCACCTGCGGCCTCTAAATGGAACTGATCTCTGTGACCGCAAGCTCAGTTCATGTAAACACCCGTGGCCTGAGGCCATAAATGTCCACTCTTTCATGTCGCATTGGATTCTCCCATGTTCTTCCAAAGTCTTCCTAGCATATTAGCGGGCGCTGGTCGCTAGAGTGTCAGCCAGAAGTGACGCCAGAATAGGTGATTACCCTTCGACTCCACTCTTCCTCTCCCAGTTCTCGAATTGCGATTTTCGATGCTGTTGGACCTGAACAGATGTCATCTTCTTGCGTTGGTCACATGGCAATTCACTGTTATATTCACAGGACAGCAACTTTTTCCGGTAGGGCACCATTCAAATAATTAAATATTGTTTTCATTCTAGATTTTCACCAATTTTGTTCCGGATGACTTATGCGGAAGAAATTCATCTCTTTGGCACTGTGCTTCAGAACTAAAATGCGCCAAGGATTCCCCTTTCCATTCTATGGCCATGGAGTTTACGGCAATGCAACCATTTCAAATTGAATAATTCAGATTTGGCTGTTTTTGTCGCAACGACTATTGGAGTACTTTATATATCCAGGTCCAGTTCGGAGGTATAATCAAATACAGAAAAAAAAGAAAGCCCAACTTTCTTTACAGGAGTTTTATTCGGAACACTATTGATCGGGATGCTATCGGATCACTTTGGTCGGAAGCTTGTTTCATCTGTCGTTCTGGCAACGGGTATTCTAACTGCTGCCGCTACAGGTTAAACAGTTCCATGGAATCAAGGTCGTCTGTACAGGATTCGTCCATTCCCTCCTTGCCCTCTTCCTCCTTCGCTTCGTGGTTGGCCTCTGCATCGGAGGCTGCCTCGTCGTCGTCTGCACCTTCATCATGGAGATGCTCCTTCCCCAGCAACGAATGGCCATGCGAGCATTCTGTAACTGCGTCAGCTCGCCGTTTGGAGTAGGCTAGAGAAGTTTGATTGAGGGCGTCTCTCGTCTCGTTCTCACAGCCGTGTGTTACTTCACACGAGAATGGAGGTCTGCCTCCGTGGCCTCTGCCCTCGTCGCACTCCCCGGCCTCTTCCTCATATTATTCGTTCTACCCGAGTCACCGGCTTGGTTGCATTCAAAAGTTTCAGTTTTAAATTTCAGTCGAATGAAGCATGTTCAGGGTCGAATTGATGAGATGAAGATGAGCGAACGGAGAATAGCTATTCTCGCTGGCACTGAATATGTTCCAGTAAACCGCCACGCTCCAGTACCGAATCAGGTGAAATTGGCATCCACCCCCACAACAGGTGGGATACAATTCAGCCTCTCTCCAGTCTCCTTCGAGGAGGTCTTTTGAAAAAGCTGCTCGTTCTTTGGATGATGTGGTTTACTGCCAGTGCCAGCGGCTACGCAGTTGACTTGCACTCAACGAAGCTCTCGGGGAATCTGTTCGTGAACCAGTCCCTCTTCGGCGTAGTCATCTTCTGCGCCCGAGTGGTATTCTGCCCCCTTGACCCTACCACTTCCCCTCTTCAGTGCATGTTCATCTGTGACCACTTCCTCCCTTGGTTCTCTCGTCGTGCCCTCCATCAGCTGTCCCAGTTGGGGGTCGTCCTCTGCTTTGGAACCCTCGCTGCCCTCACCCTGGCTGGTCACGAGGGGCACATCTTCCTGGTTGTCAACCTGCTGGGGATGGTGTTCGTAGAGTACACGTGGGATGCGTGTTATCTCGTGGCGGCTGAGAGCATGGA
The DNA here is from genome assembly GCA_014805385.1 of Levipalatum texanum. Taxonomy (NCBI): domain Eukaryota; kingdom Metazoa; phylum Nematoda; class Chromadorea; order Rhabditida; family Diplogasteridae; genus Levipalatum; species Levipalatum texanum. The sequence continues at coordinate 39,107 of JACMIG010000022.1, forward strand.
GACGGGACGGAGGGGGACGGCCACGGGCAGCTGCTCCCTCGTCGCCCGAGTGGGAGCACTCATCGCCCCCACGGTCAGTCGCCTTCAGTGGCCTGAATATGCTTCCTTTCCAGCTGACCTACGCAAACGAGTACTGGCCACCGGCGGTCTACGTATCAGTCGTCGCCCTCGGAGCGACGAATCTCGTGCAATCATATCTCTTTCTGGAAGAGACCAAAGTGACCTCCATCTGTTCCTTCTCCATCCTCTCTTTGCAGGGGGTCAAACTCGACGATGTCACGAACATGAACATGGGGGATAATTTGAATATCGAGAGGGCGGAGGTTCTGATTCCTTGTGCCTGTTGGCGCATGTGATTATTGCATAATTTCGCACGGGAACTCACGGAATAACACATCGACGTCCATAAAGAAGATTATGATTGAACGAGTTCGTTTCCTCTTTGAAGGATGATCATGGACCAAAGAGAACAATCAAGTAGAGCGTGCCGCATGTTATCTTCGAGTGTATGAATATCTGACGACAATGATACAATATTTTCTCTTCAGTGGAATCTACATTTTTTTACAATTTCTTCAAAGGTCTCAATAATCGAGTTCCCGATTGACAGCGACGAGCTTGAGCTTGTTCTCCTTCGGAAGCATCATCATTGCGTGTTCGGGGGTGAGGTCGAGAGGAAACGAGGGGGAGGGAAGTACGCGATAGTTCTAAAAGAAATCTAGCATAAAATAGAGGGTAGTGGAATAGAAACCTGGAGAGTTGCCGTAAGCCCAGCGAATAGTTCCATCCTCGCAAGTCCTTCGCCCGCGCACTGTCGCTTTCCCATTCCAAATGCAACTGTGCGCTCTACCAGATCCTAATCAACAGGTACCGCGAGTCGCAGGGGGACAAGGTGAACCTTTCTCAATGTGACTCCATCCTCGGCAAGATACCTCTCTGGCCAGAATCGTTGAGGATCCACAAAGTGAGGATCGTGATGGTGAATTTGATGATAGTCTGCATTGATGGCAGTTCCGGCAGGAATCTTCACACCCTACAATTCCATTTAATTTTGAACCTGCTGTTTAACATAACTTACATCAACCTCCGTATCCACAGTCGTTTTGTGGAAAAGGAAGAAATTGAGTGGAACTATGTTGGCTCTTCTCTGAATCTCGTTGATGGCAGCAGACGTGTAGGGCATCTTGGCCTTGTCTGCCATGGAGGGAAGCCGATCCTTTCCGACCACGGAATAGATTTCGGCGCGGATTTTGTCCTGAACGAGAACAATGTGGACTGTTGGAAGGAAGATGATACCTGTGCCTCCTGGTTCTCGGCCATCAAAAGCATTGCCCATCGCAGAGTCGTCGTCGTCGTCTCCTGTCCGGCAATGAAGAGATCCGAACAGCAGTCGTAGAGCTGCTCAGAGCTGAAGAAACATCTCTCTGATATCTTCTCCAGAGTAGTCCTCACCTCCTCATCTCCTCATTCGTCTTTCCGTGCCGAACGAATGCATGTACATAACAAGAAGGCTCTTCATCTTCGTTGTACGATGCCTTGGAAGCCTCGACATCTCGTTTGACGTATCCGATCAGCTGAAAGGCCTGAATAAGAGGGTCCTCCATTTACCAGTACATGCTGAATGCGGGCTGCTTGCTCGTCGTAGCCGTTGGCCTTGACGAAAGGAATGCGCTTCAGCCATGGGAACCGCATGACTAACATGAAGAGCTTCGACCTCAACCAAGACCATTAGTCCTTTTGACCAACACAATCAACTCACTTTCCGAGAAACTTGAAGTTTTCTGTGAGAGTATTGACGAAGGTGAGAAGTGGGCCGTAGTTGTCATAGGTGTAGCGGTATCCGTAGAGGAACTCGTTGATGATGTTTGCCACGAGGAGCTGACATTAACGGTTAGATGAAGTATATAAACCATTACACCTGAATCGGTGTGTGCATGTCAATGGAGTCGAGGTCCGGGCTCGATCGCAGATGACGAAGATATTCCATGGTTGAACTTTGAACCTATTTCAACTTATTCCTTCTGTGAGCAATCATCAACGCACCTTCTCCTCCATTTGTCCCTTGCCCATTCCAAAATCTCGCAGGACTGAAATGGCGAATCTGCGCTGTGTCTTCCAGCTCTCCCCGCTCGAAGACAAGATGCCTGACAAGCGATCTTGTTGTTGGATGTTAGGCTCATTGATAACCTCCATTCTTCTTGTAGTATATCAGGTTGGACAGTTCGGTCTCCACGCGGTCGGCCATTTCTTCGCCTGATAGGAATACAATCTAAAGAGCAATGAAACAATCACAACCTTTCAGTGCGGTCCGAAGAGATTCGAAATTGGAAATGTTCACAATCGGTAGTGGAATTCTGAACGTGAACACTGATCCGAACTTCTTTGTAAGAAGTACGAGGTCCTTGTTGAAGAAGGGTGGATGAATCTGAAAGAATGGACTGATCAAGGGTGCTCACATAGGTGGTCTCACATCCTTCATGAGGTTGCCGATGAGAGGCAAGGGCGTTGGTCCTTTAGGAAGCTTCGAAATGCCTCGGAAGTAGTCATAGAGGTAGTAGAGGATGGAGACGGAGAACAGAAGTGTCCACAACATTGCGCAGTGGTTATCGGCCGTCCGTTGCTTGGCCTCTTATACTGGCCGAGACTATGACAGAGGGAAAAGTGAGCAGTGATTGTACCTCGGTGATCAGTTGTTGCCCTTCGTATCAGGGAAGAGGCGCAGGGTGAACACTCCTCTGCCTGTGCCACTACATTTACTGTACGGTTGTGCAACTCCCATACACAGTGCTTGCACACCTTTGAGAACGCGACTTTGTAGCCTTCCCGTGAAGAAACCACTGTCTGGACGAATTTACTGTAGACAATGTTGCCTTGTTCATTTATCGGATTCTCACAGTCACGGAAAAACAAGTCCTTGTTATTTAGAGGCGCAGTTGGTCTCACAGAAATGGAAAACAAAAATCCTCTGTATAGGCACAGGGAACGATCCCGTGATCTTTCATGTCAATGCATCTTGATTAGCCGTCGGTAATTCCATTCACTCCCTCGCCTCCCTGAAGGCATTAGATATCTGGAACTCTTAACCGTCGATCATGACGAGTATGTGGCGTGTTCTCTCCCAGCACGTTCTTATTAGTGAAGGTTAGCAAGACCTTATCTTCCCCGATGTCATGCAATACTTGCAGGCTCCATCTGTGTCCTCCTCAATGCTCTCCTCTTCTCCTTGGTGTGGTCTCGCGAGATGCGCGGCACGTGGATGGCGTACAAGTTGGCCATCACAATCAGTGCTTGTCATGGAATCACCATGGGAATTCTCATTGTCATCGGCCAATTCGTAGTGGAGTCGTCGCTGATCGCGATGAGTGAATTCGTTGCAGACTCACATCTTCTCTGACAGTTTCTTCATCATAATCTGCTATGGTCCCTTCGTGTACTTATCTGAGAGCTGGCAGCGTTTCCTCCTCCGCCTTGCCTGCATCGCCTGTTACACCATCTACCAGTTCATCCCTGCCCCATGCCTCCTCCAGTACCTCGTTCTCTGCCAGTAAGTCCATCCTCCTCCCCCCTCTATTCCTTCCCAGCCGCCGAATGGACCGCAGCCTCCGATTACTCATCTCCTACGGCTACGTCTCCATCCTCATCGCAGTCACCTTCGTGAGTACTCTCGGAGGGGCTGAGTGAATGGGTCATCAGGTGTTGTCCACCGACTTCGTTCCTCGTACTCGTCAGTTCGCATCTCGTCTGAGATCCACTGCCATGAGAGTACAGGAACTCGATGTCCTCAGGGACGATTTCGCTGTCAATGGAGTCGGGATTTTTCCCGATGAAGCGAACGTACGTGAAATACAAAAAGGGATCATGGGAATAGATCCATTACAGGAAGGCCACAATATTCTGCTGATTGCATTCGGTGGAATCGTTCCCACATACATGGCTGCTTATGGCGTATTTGCGTGGACAGTTTGGAGGATTTGGCAGACCCTCAAGTCGACGGGAATCCAACTCAGTGCGAGAACAATGCAGATGCAAAGGCAGTTCATCAAGAATCAGATTTTACAAGTGAGTATTTGCTCACCTATTTGCTCAAGCGATAATCCACCCAGGGCCTCATTCCCTTCGTCGGAATCAACGTTCCCATGTCTATTTTCCTCTACGGCATAATCACGGCCCAGAACATAGACAACTGGACACTGACTCTACCCTTCACTCTGTGGGCTCTGCCTGCTGTGCAGGTACTCACTGCTTACAATTAGACTCTTGTAATGGCCACTCCTCCAGGCTCTCGTCTACCTCAATTTCTGTCGAAATTCCATCAAGAGTCGCATGCAGACATCGGGGGCGACGACAGTGGTCAGTGTGTCTGCAGTCACGAGAAAGCAGACTTGATCTGGAGAAATAGTCAACATTCGAAATAAACATTTATTTCATAATACTGTGACGGGCTCCTTCCAGAACAGATTCTGAAGGTGTTGGAAGTGCTGTTCGGGGTTCTTGAAGTCGTCCGCGGTGACCTTGTTGGTGGCCCAATCGAGGCATCCGAGACGAATTGATCGAAGGAAGGAATGGCGCCACTCGGGGACTGAGAACACCATCACTGGCACACACGTCGTGTTGATACTGAAGATGGTTGCTCTATAGACTCGACGGGACTCACAGGGTGGCGAAGAGACCGACGAGAGAGGCCGCGAGGTCCTTGGACCACTGCGCTTCGAAGGGGTAGACCTTCCACCACAGGAGACACCCCAATAGACCGAAGCCCACAAACGAGCACACGAAGGCACAACGGGCGAACATCACAAGACGGTCTGGTTTAGTCTCGTGGGTGGGGACGACACCTCGAATACGCGGATGTTCTCTCGCAGTTGGTATCGGTACTGGAGGGTGTTGATGGAAGTGGCGGCGACCCAGTTGAGGGCGCGCTGCTCCGCCCTCTTCATTGGCCCTTTCTCTGCACTGACTGTGCCTCGGAGACGACGGAGGAGGAGGATATTGGCACGCCAGAGGAGAAGCCACAACTGAAGAGGGCTGCAATCGTACCTCTCGAGATGGGAAACTCACAGGGACTGCCAGTGAGAACTCCATCCCTATTACTGCGAACTGTGTCACCGTGGAGAGTATACCTGCAAGTACTTCTCTTCTTCCTTTGCATTATCTACCGGAAGATGCGTAGGGTAATCCGAGAGTCCCCATTGCTGCTCCCACTGCAGACTGCAAGAATATGACAGATGTAATGGCTGCCACCACGAGGGAATATCGGGAACTCTCGTAAGTGGTCGAGTGGAGAGTCGCGTACGCTCTGCAGAATTGCTATTTCCACTGCATTCCGGAAAACTCTCGCCTTTCGAGCAATATAATGACTATCGATCCTTCGTCCAACCACACACAGAAAAGAGACAAATGGACTGGCTGTAGATGTAGAGGCCGTCGGATCGAGGATCACCTCAACCACCTGCCATTACTCTCGCCCCCTAACCATCTGCTGCACCAAGTTTTAAGTATTCGAATTTGTTGCATATTGTTAGCTCGTTACTCTTTCTTAGGTTAGAACTTACCCGTAATTTTGATGACTGCCAGCGAATAAAGGAGGCAGATAAATCGAGCAATGCTGTACAAAAGAGAATTGAGAACGCCAATAAGGAGAAGAAGGCAGAGGTTGAAGTGGAGGGTGTGGACCTGCGAGGGATGAGCAGAGACTCAATCTCTCGGAAACTTGGATACCTTTCGGAGGGAACAGGCGATGAAGAGTGCGATGAAGATGTAGGAGAGGGTGATGCAGAGCTGGACGCAGTAGAGAACTTCGACTGCCTTGGAGGAGGAGGCGGGAGGGTCAAAGGAGGAAAGAGTCAAGTGCCAGCTAACGGAGGAACTCGAGTTGTACCGAATCATCGAGGACTGAAAGGAGAATTCTCTGCGATTGCATTAGAAGCTCCATTATTGTAGCGTGGAAATCTGTTCACTGACGCCAAAACAATTACTGACACGGGAATAATCTTGGGACTGCATACAATAGTGGCTGAAGAATGAAGACAGAGGCGGAAGACGAAGAATGTAAAAAAAAATTGCCGCAAACGGAGCAGTGATGACGACGTGGTTGTGGACGCACGGGAAGAACGGAACTCTGATACGAGTCAACTGCCAATTATCCCGCCACTCTGCAGATCACACCCAACCACATGTGAAATGAAACACAATTCCACCTGAATTATTGAGCGAGATTCGAGCAGGTGTTTCGAGGCGTTCATCTCGCTGGCATTGAACCAGTTTTATGGACTTTATCGTAACTGTGAAAATGATAGATATGAGAACTCGTATTTAGGGGATAATATGCACAAATCATTGGTCTTTCTTGGTTGCTTCTTTCTCCGCCGTCACTTCTTTGATCTTCGCTTCTCGAGCCCTCTTCTTGGAGTCCTTCTTGATGTAAGCATTGTAGAAGAACTTGGAGAAGAGATAGATGTATGATCCAAGGACGATCATTCCCAGTCCGAGGAGGTCGAGTCTGAGAGGTGTCCACTGGAGGGAGGGGGAGGGAGGCTCACTTGGGGTGGCACTCGGGGAGATCCGCCGCCTCGTTAGACACGTACATCCAGCAGAGTCGGAAGAAGAAGTAGAAGCCACATGCAAACTGAATTATCTGAGCCGTTGTGATCATCTTGGAGAGGGTGGAAGGCAGATGGAGGCCGGCTGAGCGAGTACCGAAGTAACTGAAAGGGGAGACCTCTACCCCTACCTCCCCGAGCTGTACTCACAAGTACATGACCGTGTGCACTCCCAGGTTCAGAATGGCGATCCATCGTGTCCAGGGAACGAGAGCAGAGAAGAAGATGGAGCCCCCGATGTAAGTGAGGGAGTGGTGGTACCTGGAACTCCCCCCTTCCACCCCTCACGAGGAACCAACCAGTGGAGGAAGATTATCTCCCTTTTCCTCAGAATCAGGAATACTGTATCGATGAGTTCGGGTCCTTTGCTCATGGCGAACAGCCAGATCCAGTATCCGTAGACCTCATCCTTGTAGAGGTCTCCGTTGTAGCAGAGGGTACCTGAAGGTTGAGAAAAGGGAATGGAAGGAGCCTCACCGATCATCCCTCCCTTCATAAGAGAATTGAATGTCTCCGGGAAGAGCTTGAAGAAGGAGTAGCCAGAGAATGCAGAAAGGCCGAAGTTCCATGCAGTGAGGGTGTGCCTGAGGTCCCACGCCGGCTTGTCCTCCATGTACCTCTGCCCGTAGTAGACCATGCCCACGTAGAACATGGTCACCTGAATAGACTGCGAGGGAAGAAGAGAGATGGCTAACCGCCAAGGCGATGGGGAGATGAGTGTAGTCCATGAAGTGGACAGTCTTGTCCAGATGCCATTCCCCCCAGAGGACGTCTCCGTAGAGGACGGGAGTGGGGAAGGAGGCATTGACCGCTGCCTCCATCTTATCCTACAACGAGTGAGCGAATGAAGAAGTATCCCTGATCCCGTGGATATCGCCTGATAACTGGTTGCCTTCTCACTTACGCAGTGGGGAGGACGAAGGGCCGATACATTGGACAGGAGATAGCAGGGGAGCTTGAGGAGGGAGGGAGGAAGACGCTGCGACGACGTCCACTTCTCCACTATCCCATAGGCCAGATCGAGGAGATCTGCCACGGCCATTCCGGCTTATCCCCATGAACTGACAATCCGTCCATTACGCGGAGGGGAGAAGTTGGCCGGCTGGTCGCTGAGTGCCTGGAGCATGGGCTGATTCCGATGCCTAATGGCCATTGTTCCACTCGGAAGGAAGGGACGACACAATCACTTTCCGCTCTCCCAGGAATGGCCATTCCGATGCTGAGGAGAAAGATGCCGCAACTGGTTACTCATGCTCTACTTTCGGTTTCGCCATCATAAATGGAATGGAATTTGGTGATTGATGAACCAAAAGGTAAAGAGCTTATTGTAATTTAATTAGCACTCAAATGTGTAAACGAATCATTAAAAATTTTATGAACAATTTGTATTGTTACATTTTAAATATTTTATTGCATAAAATTACTAATTGATGCTTTTGCTAATCGATGTGCTCAATCAAAGGGGTTCAAACAACTGGAGACAGGTTCCCAGCCTAACAATCATCCCAATTATGCACGCGAGTGAGTCTCTGCTTGACTGGGAGTCGAGAGTGCAAGTTCCCCAAGGGGCGCCTCTTCCCTCTACCAGTTCACCCTGCCATACCTTCTCCCTCCCCCTGTCCACTCTCCTCTCGACCCCCTCAACTTCCTCCTGGATTCTACACTCACTTTTCACCATGTTTCATCTCGCATTAGTACTTGCACTTCGAATGGCTGCCGGAATGGATTTGGTAAGGGGGGATTTGTTGACGCAGTTGTTATTCCTCTTCAGATATTCGCGAAACGATTGGATTCGTCGATTGAGGTGAGTCGAGTAACAAAGAGATGTGGAAATGTCACAATTGCAGCTGGTTTTCTCTCCGTTGAAGAATCTGATCGTGGTGGGGACTCATTGAGAATCTTGGATGTATTCACTTTCTTTTTTTTTAGGGCGCAGCCTTATCTGTCAAGCGAGCAGTGCAGGTATCAACCATTCCCACTCGACAGCGAATATTCCACAGGTGGTTCTTGTGGGAGGCATCGTCTTCCTCTGGATCGTGGCTCCCATCATCGACATCTGGGCTCCAATCTACTGTGTGTTCATGGCTGCCATGGAGAGAACTCCCCTCTCTTCAGTGTATCTGTGTACCCCCTTCTGGTGGCCATTCCCCCTCTACTTGGCATGGATGTGGTGGGACTGGGACTCGCCCAAGAGGGGAGCGCGACCCTTCGTATGTCCCTCCTCCCCCTCCACCTCTCATTCCTATTCAGACTTTCCTCCGTGACAACATTGGATGGGAATGGCTCGCAGATTATTTTCCCCTTCGATTGGTCAAGACTGCAGAACTTCCTCCCGACAGGAACTACATCGTAGGGTAACAGGGAGCCAATGAGAAGGAACGCAACTGAGCCATTCAGATCCCATCCTCACGGGCAGTACCATTTCGGAGGACTCGCCACTTTCCTCACTGAGGCCACGGGATTCTCTCGTCTCTTCCCGGGAATAACTGCCAAGTGGCTTGACTGATAATGAGTGAAAGACGACGTCCCTTCCAGTCTCCTCACCCTCGAGGGCCAGTTCTGGTTCCCCGTCCGTCGCGAATTCGGCCTCGTCGTCGGTGGCTGCGACTCGTCCAAGTCGTCCCTTCGATGGCTGCTTCGGAATCCAGGGAAGGCAAGGCGACCTCCGCCCCCAGGGCCATTGACAGTCAAGGGACGGGCGATCGGAATCGTGCTCGGTGGCCTCAGCGAGTCCATTATGGCACGGCCCGGAAGACACGACCTCAAGCTCAAGAATCGACGCGGATTCTGTCGATTCGCCCTGCAGGCAGGGTAAGGGAACGATGGATTCCCTCCACTCTCTTTATTCCCAGTGCCGATCTCGTTCCCCTCTACCACTTCGGAGAGAACGACCTCTACGACCAAGAGCTCGGCTTCGATGAACAGCGATTGAAGAACATGCAGGTATTTGTTTGGACATTGTGAGTCCGAAAACCGTTGTTATCAGGCTCGCCTCCGAAATATCATTGGATTTTGCCCTCCGTTTCCGTGGGGAAGATCCGTGCTGAACTTCCCGTGGGGAGGAATCCTCCCGTTCAGGTACAATAGCCAATGTACCGTAAACCATAATGAGTTGCAGAAGCTCCGTGACTTCCGTGATGGGGGCACCCATTCGAGTGGAGCAAGCAGACCATCCCACGGACGAGGAGGCCAGTGTCTACCTCCTTCCCTCTCCATCCCTCACATCCTTCAGATCGATATCCTCCACTCCAAGTACTGCTCCGAGTTGCATTCTCTCTTCGAGAACCACAAGCACCTCCACAACATCCCCGAGCACGTCCATATCAATTTCTACTGAACGACCAGCCAATTCGCTGGAAACTCGCAGACACTAGATATCTCCTGTAATAAAATGAGCGTTTTATGAAGAATAAGAAACATCTCAAGAGGGAACATTAGACGGGGTCGGCGGGACGACCGTCGAGACGGCATTGTCGGGCCTGGAAGGGAACGTCGTCGCCGCCCCTATAACTGTTCACCTCTCAGTGGCCATCGTCTGAAGGTTGAATCCCAGGTTCGGTGCCACTCGCGTGCGAGGGAAAACTTCGGAACGCAGACCACGAGCGAAGATGAGGAGGCACCTTCGAACAAAGGGTGAAGTCAATGAAAGAAGTATTCTGACCACAACTGAGTCTCAAGGGCAATGCACTGGAAGAAGACGACGGAGTAAGAAAGATACGAATTTCCGATCGCATTGTTGGATATCTGATAATGTCACATGAAAATGACCCGGAATAGGTTACCTTGATAAAAATGTAGACGACGAATCCAAGATAGGAGAAGACGGAGGTGACGAGGAGGCCCGTCTCCTTATTCCTCGATTCCGTAGTCCGAACTTGAACGGAGAAGTAGCTGAGGTACACGAAGAGGGCGGCGTTGAGCACGAGAGTCAATGTGAACATTGCAAATGTGTGCACTTCCTGTACGATGAAGAACGACTGCAACGAGAGACTTTCTCTTCGCGTTCACTATTAACTACTCGCCATCATTGTGACTCGAAGCTCCGGAATGAAAAAGTGCGGGAAGTCTTCCAGATTGTACTCCTGGATGTCGTAGTTGAAGAAAGCCGAAGGGACGTGAGCCGCCGTTCCAATTATGCTGCCTCCCACCACAGAAATGATGAAGAACTGACGGGCATGCTGAAGAGGAGCAATCGATGAAAGGGAGAAGTGAGAGCAGACCGTGGTGAGGAACGTGGAAGCGACCATGGTGAGGAGACGATTGAGGGAAAGAGCGAAGCTGGTCATGACCACGGTCCCGAAGAGGGTAAAGTGGAGGATGCTGAGGGCACGGTAGGCTCCGTGGTCGAGGAGGAAGGAGTAGAGGGAATGGAAGGAGGACCATGACGACATTTGAAAAGTAACCACCGAAGTCACAATGCATAGTTGTTCCTGTAAGGTCCAGTGAAGTGTTTTGGTCTGTGCCTGGACACCCCACAAGGACTCCGTTCACTGCCAGCAGTCGAATCGTGTAGCTCTTGCGGTATCTACAAATCAGGCCATTTCGAAATTCCGAAATTCACTTACTTTTTGCATGTCGCAGCTCTGTAGTAGAAAAACAAGGCAAGCGGGAAGTTGACAACAGCAATCGTTAAGATAATGGAAGTGAGTACTGTATCGTAAGTATCGAGTTGTCTATCCATGGTCTGCATGGTGGAGTGAGTGGAAGTGGACGGAGTGGAGAAACTGACGTTGTGTCTGGAAGTGTCCCTCTCCCTCCACCCCCGAGGGACGATTCACTCATTAGTGTATATTCCTAGTATGAGCTCTCATTCCGTCTACCTCTCACAATATCGCAACATCATCCAGTCTCCGTTTCCCTCCAACCACAACGGAGACATTGGCCCTGTTCGCACTATCATCTCCAATGAGGAAAACAAATAAAGGTTCATGGAGAGTATCACATTCCATCTCTGGTCGTTCAGAGAAGGAAGGACGAATGCTTCGAGGCCTATCGCTAACTGCTGTTCTCTATCTCCATGCGGCACTGACGCAACCATCGAATTGGACTTCCTCGTCCCTCTCAGCTCCAGAGTCTTCTACCGTCGACTCTTCAGCGACTACGATAAATGCTTCTCGCCTTACCGTACTCTGCGTTGGCATTTGGTAATTGGTAATGGAATGAGGATAACACGAATGCCGAAAAAAAAGTTTTGTCCAATTGGATATATTGGATGTGGACTTTATGAAAGTTGTGGTATTGTGATATGTTATTCAATCTTCATGCGGTTCAGAGCGAAGACGAAAAGACACACCATCATCTACTTGCAATTCGATTTGTAATATTCGTGGTAGATTGGAATGGATGTCTGCAACTCAGCAATGGATCGACCCGCGCGTAGACTTCTAGTCCGAATGGACAAGCTGTGGATTCCCGAATACACTGTATGCAATGGTTCTTCTATAGCAAACATGCAGGATCACATGGAACAATCCGCCAAGGTAAGAAACACCCCCTCATACAACGTTTTCTCAGCTGTTTCACGATGGCTTCGTGATTGCGGACTTCCAAATGGTCGTTCGATTCAACTGCTACTTTGATGTGAGCCCCCTCCAGTTGTCAGTGATTCCCCTCCTCGCAGAACTACCTCTTCTCCTTCGACATCCACGACTGTGGCTTCTGTTTCCTCCTCGACGGCTACGGCCCCTCCCTCGGCCTCGTTGCCTCCCTCCCCGAACAGTTCAGGACCTACGTCCGTCTCCCCCCTCCCTCCATGAGAAAGGTGTCGATGCAGGATGCGGCGGAGTGGGCGATGCAAGTGGACTCGCTCGCCTGTCTCTCGTCTCCCTCCTCCTCCACCGTCCATTTCCACCTCTCCATGGCCCGTCATGTCATGTACTGGATCTGCATGGTCATGCTTCCTACTCGCCTGATCGTGACCCTCGTCCCCATCGGTGGGCCCTTCCCCTTCCCCCTCGAGTTGCTTCCTCCTGGCAGGTCTCTACTTCAGTGGTAGGGGGAACGTGGTCATGCACACGGTCTCCCTCGGTCTCACCTCCATGATGTCCCTCATGGTCATCGTCGGAATGCTGACGGACAACCTCATAAAGGGATAGCAGATACAAATCATCGTTGAGTGCCTCCTCCCTCGCTACTCACTCACCCCTCAGCCGAGTACGTGCTCGTGGAGATCCTCATCTGCGTCTTCGCCGTCCCCGCCATCTTCATCTCCGATTCCCTTCAGCGCCTAGGCGGAACTCTCGTGTACGTGTATCGAGGGAGCAGGTTTCCTCCCCATCTCTCCCCTCTACACCCCTCCAGATACGGTAGCGGCCACAATAAGAAGAGCTTGTCTGACACCTTCTGAAGCTGGGTGGCCAAGATCTTCTTGACGAGGAATACGATCAACACGGTCCTCTTCGTCCTCTTCACTGCGGGATGAGTGGCGTACATCGTTATTCGGCTATCGGGCATGAGCCATTCTCTAACAGGGAGAGAAGGGTTCCCCTACAGGCTACATCTCGATGTTCATGAACATCCGCAACAGCGTCCCGGCCTCGCCCGAGAACAACTGCTCCCGCGTATTCGAGTAGGAGGATTGGATGGCAGGAATAAAGAAGTGTGTGCACAAGGCATGACTAATCATTCAGCCTGCGTGTAGTCGCTTCCCCCGTCCATTGTAAGAGTGCCCCGACGAGCGCCCGAATTGTGGCCACGGCTAAAGATAAGAGGGAAACACCACACGGAAACACGCTATAAATACCAGCCACCATGCTGTTTCAAACAGTTCGAGGTCTTCTCCCCAGTGAAGGATGCAGTGGCTGCTTGTTCTCGCCTTCTCCGTGGCAGTCTCCTCGGTTCCTCTGTCTTCTCGGGATGGTTCCTGCTCCGCAGCCGATGAAACGGTATCCCCTCCCACCAGCCGTTCCCTCTATCTCAATTCAGAAGACCAAGTCCTGTCTCTCCCCGTACTACTCCTCTTTCGGCATTTCCGTCTCCTCGATGCCTCCCTTCTCCGTCTACGTCAACGACTACGAAAAGATCCTCACCCAATTCGGAACTGGAGGAGTCTCCGTCGTGTGCCAGTGAGGCCACCTTCTCTTCCCTCCCTTCTACCGTACTCCTCCCAGATACGTGGCAGCCCTCGACTCCTGTCTCGGACCCCTCAAGGATTCCGCTTGCATGCAGCCCAGTGGATTCCAGCAGATGCTGCCCTCACTTGACTTCGTTCGTACAATCTCTTTCCTTCTTTCCATCACTGCAGGTCAATGCTTCCCAGTACTCGATGGAGCACGCAGTGAGGACATGGCAGTGCGGCCACCAAGACCGTAGGACCCTCCTAGTCCTCATCCTTCCAACTCTCCCCTCAGAAATTGTGTCCAATTTGCCGTGTCTCAAGAACGTGGCCCACAATCACTTCGGGGGCCTCCACTCCTGTGCCGTGCAATTGTTCAACGAGCTCAGCAAGGGACAGGAGACGTGCTCGTGAGTGGAGGAGAGAAGGGTGATTGTGAAGGGAGACTACAGGGCCTTCGATGACTTCGCCGACTGCATGATGGATCTGTACATAGGAGTGTGCGGAGTCGGAGTCAAGAGGTTCCCCTCCTCTTCCTCGTTCTCACTGTCTTCCCTCCTCAGCTTCATCTGCAACAGCCTCGAGGTCGCCCTCAACTTCGACACCTCCCGCGAATGCGCAGCCAAACTGCCAAAGTGCAATGCTTAACTGATGATCACGTGACGACTACATACAGATAAAAAGAATTGGCTTCATTACTCGCCTCTGCCTTTACGTGTTCATTTCATACCCGTGCCTGTTCCTTGAACACTCTGGTATAATCTCCCATCGACCGACCAGTCAACATCTCAGTGTCTCCATTCTCTCATTGTCAGAGTCCATGGGTAGTTTCTGGCGTCGCCTCTGCCAAGATGTTCTGCTCGCTGAAGGTTAGACTCGCATTCCTTCATTTCCATTGTCCTCTGCAGCCTTTCTCTGCGTGCTCGTCAACGTGGTTCTCCTCCAGTTGTGTTGGTCCAAGAAGATGCGAGGGACGTGGAAGGCCTATCGAGTGGCCATCTCCATCAGTGCTGTCCAGGGAATCTTCACGGGAATCTGCACAGCCACTGCCCAATGGGTAGGAGTCAACCGAAAGCTTCACTCCGGACTGTCTTTCAGACTCAAATATTCGCGGATCAAATGTTCATCAACATAGCCTACGGGCCGATCATCGCTCTTCCTCGATCCGTGCAACGTTTTGTGATTCCCTTGAACACGGCGGCGATCTATGGCATCTGGGAGCTAATCCCCGCCCCAGTTCTCCTCCAGTACTTGGCAATATCGAGGTAAACAACTTCTCCCACGTCCCGTACTCATTTTCAGCAGGAGACAAATGTCAAATTCTCGGAGAATGTTGATTGCGTATGGCTTTTCTGCATTTCTCGCAGTCATAACTCAAGTTTGCTAGAATGAAAGTATAATGGAGTAGTCTTCGATTAGATCTTCTGTGGTGAATACATTCCACGAAGCGACGCGTTCGAGTCCAAGCTCAACGCCACCGCCATTCGAGTCCAGCGACTCGACCCCCTCCACGACGACTACCAAGTATTCGGAGTCGCATTCTTCCCGGATGAGATCAATGTTTGTGGTGCTATCGAAAATTGAGCAGATTGAATTCCAGCCGGGGAAGAATCTGATGATGATGGCATTCTGTGGCATCTTCCCTACCTACATCCTTGCCTACTCGGCCTTTGTCTTCGCCGTCTCTCACAGTCGTCGCACTCTCTCGTCGACGGGGTCGCAGATGAGCACGAGGACGAGGGACTTTCAGAAGCAATTCATCAAGATGCAGATCATCCAGGTGCCCCCTCCCTCCCTTACCCCTCCACCTTCCTCCAGGGCGCCATTCCCTTCGCTGGTATCAACGTCCCCATGGGAATCTTCATCGTGGCCCTCCTCACTTCCATAAACGTCGGCAATTGGACCCTCGTCCTCACCTTCACTCTATTCATTATGCCTGCTGTTCAGGTATCCAACGACTTGCTCTCTAATATCCAAACAATTCAGGCGTCGGTCTATCTGTACTTCGTACGTTCATCCATTCGAAGCAGAACCCAGGGAATTAATGGAGCATCGTCGAGAAATATTAGTGTTACCGTAGTAACAGTTTTGAAATGAGATTGATTTTTGGATATTGGTAGGTATTGTGGAAGGGCATCTGAGTCTTCGATGTTGGCGCCAAGACCCAGCTCGTCGACAGTCAACGTGAAATTAGACGTCTTTGAATCTTTGGTGATTTCATTGGACTTCATTACGAGCCATTGAGAATGATATAGTAAAGAACGCGGCACATACTCAGAATTATGCTTCCACCTTATGGACACTACATATTGGAAGGAGTAGATGCAACATTCTTACAACTTCACACTAATAGCTTGTCGAGCAATCACGCATTATAAGAATTTCTTATTTACACTTTTCATCTTTCCTGAACTCGTTCTCTAACCTCCTCCACATCTCTTCCGACATCAGATACAGTGGTTCGGGAAGGCCAAATCCATTGAATGGACTCGCGAGGCCGGTGGAATAGGCCCCGATATCGGGGAAGGCGAGGAAGTCTCCGTTGTGGATTGGAGACATGGCCGCGTGCTCCTCCACCACGTCTAGGGAATCACACGTTGGACCCCACAACTTCGTGGGCAGCAGAGGGCCTGGTCGTGGCTGGAGAAGGGATTTCAATGTCGAGAAAGATCGTGGTACCGCAATGGGAGCTCCAGGTCGGTGTCCTCCTTCGAAGAGTCTGTTCTTGAAATAAGTGTAGATGCCCTGGTCCATGATGACGTGCTGCATTGGGCTGCCTTCTGATGTTGTCCTGTTCTTGGTCGTAATAGCCTGTGTCGCGAGAGTTGTTGTGCTCGTGGCGAAAAAACGACCTGAGCAGTTTGCTCATTGACTTTTCACCATTTGTTCACCAGGCTCGGCCACAATTCGCAGTCCACTGTCGGCCGGGGCGAATTCCTTCAGTGCTCCCCGCAGTACCTCGCTCACCTTCGATGGCTCCCTAGACGGAATGGAGGGAATGGAACCTCTCTGAACGTTGGTTGTCCCTCCTCCTCCCGTCCGGGGAATCCGCCTCCGATATCAATAATCTCCATGGGATGGTCGAGTTTTCTTCCCATCTCGACCACTTCCTTTGCCATCTTCACGGCCCTTCGATAGGCTCCCTTGTCCCGGCACTGTGATCCCACGTGGAAACTGTCGATGGACGTTATGAACTCCGAACCAGAGAATTACCTGACTCCCTTGATTCCCATTCCCAGCTCTCGTGCCATTCTGAGAAGTCCCGGAACCTCGTGATTCGGATCGGCACCAAACTTGTCATCGAAGTTACAGCCAGCAGAAGGATCGCCGACGGCAATTCGTAGGATGAGCCGAGAACACTAAGAATGATCCTGTGTATAGTCTGTGGACTCACTCAGCGTTGTGTGCGTGGTGGACAATCTTGGTGAGTTCCTCGATAGAGTCAAATGTCATGCTGAGCACGTTATTGGAGACTCCGAATTCAAGATGAGACAGCCCCTCAATCAAGCGTTGAGAGAGGAGTCCACGTTTTTACCTTGTGCGTGTTGGCGAAGATGATTCTGTCAGCGCCTATCCCAGCATCTAACACCTGAAGTCCCATTGTTCCCCAACTTTTCGATTGTCTTCGAACCTCGCTGATCTCCGCCATGGAAGCACAATCGAATGAGGCTCCGAGTGCATGGAGAACTCGTGTAAGGAGGATGTCGGGGTTGCACTTGCGGGCGTAGAACACCCGAAAGGGAAGGCCATGGGAGAGTGAGGGAGGGGGAATACCTCGACTCCCGGCAGCTGCTCCCTCCACTCCGCCCATCTCTCTCCAATCACATCCATGTCCAGAACTGAGAAACTGCCGTGTCTCCCCTGCAATTCCATATTGTGCATCCCGAATGAAGTAGTTCGTCGTGGGGCCAATCGACCTCCTTCCTCCTTTCCCCTGCCTCGAGGCGAATGAAATCGAGTGGAGGCACTCTTCTCTCCGTAATATTCACCGCATGGCCGTACAGTGTTGCTTCGCGGATCTGCGCCTGGAAGAACACGGTGAAATACTGGAAGTGAAAGTGCGAACCTGCTTCAAATGGTGGGAATGGGTCGAACACCATCTCAGTGCCCGTCGTGACAGCATTCGATTGATTCTGTATCAAAAATTATATCGAAGAAGAATCAGCCATGATTGGGATCTGACCAATGAGCATGGTAAAAGTCGTCAGTTACGAGAGTGAAAGCACGTTGAAATACGTGAAGTGGCCCTCGCGTCCTTCGTTCTTCCTTCCCCCTCGCTCTGCACAGATTCAGTCGATCTTTCAGTGGCCGCTGTGCTCCCTCCGCTTCCCCGTCCGAATGATTCAGCAGCTGAAGAATGAGAACCAAAGAAGTTCCGACAAATGGGAACCTCTCCATCATCGAGGAATGGTTGTCCGTTTTCGTGATATATTTGGCTTCGAGAAAACCTCCACGGCAATCATGATAACTTCATCACGGTACAAAAAAATGAACTACCCGCATGAAAACAATGTAATACAATTAGTGAAACTGTTTGACAGTCAGACACGAATAAATAGCTTGTCCTCAAAATCGTTCCGGTGCTTTCTCTCCATCCTCTGCTCTCCTCGGGGAATAAGGTGGAGGAAAAGGTAGAGAAGGAGGCACTCGATTATCGGGGTCCGTGTAGCGTTGTCTCTGATGATAGTTGATTGATGAAGAATACAGTCTTTCATTCGAACCACGGCAACGACGATCAGCATAACTGAGGCTGTTGACTGAATTCCCAAGGCAACTGCATAGAGAATGAAAACTGGGCTACAGCTACAAACATGTTTTGATGGTAGGGAACATTGAGGATGAACTCACTTCTGCTGATAGCCGTGGAAGGCCTTCAATATCACAGTCATGACAAGTGAGCAATCCGAGAGGAGAATGAAGAACAACGAAGAACACATCATGCTTGGGGCCAGGGTTAGTAGACCTCAAGTACTGAGAAGTCTTGACGCCATCCTTTCAACTTACCATGAATCGCACAGGCACTCGCAATTAGCGTAATGATCTCAGTGGCGATTGTTATGTAGGAATCGGCACTCCTCGCCCCGACATTCGATCTGGAGCGTCTCGGAGTCAGGAAGAAGAATTAAATAACTCACTCGTTAAGGCAGTGTCCGTTGACTGTCGTCAGTATAGCAGCGACGAGAAGAAGACCAAGGACGACAACGAAGAAAATGGCAGCGATGACTCGGAGTCTCATCCTGGGAGTGGCTTGTCCCTTCAGCTGACCTCTGTTTATGTATGGACCATCGCCCCTTTTAAGACCCCTTCCAAAGGTGCACAACAGTCAGCGATAAGCCGACGGGCGGAGATCCTTCACTTCGAATTGGAATCCTCGTCCTCCTCCTTTCTCCCGTTCCTTCCTCTTCTCTCTTCAATTGCAGTGGACTCTTAGAAGAGCACAGATAACAGTCGGAAGGGAGACGTCCATCCAGACTGCTCAGACACTGCGAAGATTTCAGTGAAATCAACGGGTTCAAATGATCTCAATGAAGAAATGCATTTCATCAGATTGCTCATAGTTCGATTGTTGATGGAGTTGGAAGTGGGAGGCCTCACGCGCAGCTCTTATCTCTTGTAATCACGTGTACAGCAAAGATCGTCAGGGACGGCACTCCCTTTATTACTTGCGAGTCTCTGCTGTAGAGGTATCACAAGTTGATCGGAAAGATGAAAGGCAGGAATATCTCCTGTGATATTCCTCGATGTTCACGAGAGCCGCCCGTATTTTGTTTCTTCGGGTATGATTGAAGGTCTAGGATTCTCGTCAATACAATGAACTGACAGCGAAGGAGCCACAGCCAACGGGGGTGATAAATTTCGGAAATTTCTCACATTCGTAGGATTTTGAGATCCACGGAATCAATCTGACCAATGTGATGCAACGAATTGCTGTGCTTGCAATTATCATGATATTCTGATAGTTTCTGCACTTGAACTGACGGATTAATCTCGTGTTTCGATGCTGTAAATTATGCAATAAAATTTTTTATCACGATTGATTATGGAAGTGATGAGAGTGCTCGATGATAGATATTGCCTTCTTCCCATCAACAAGATCTGGAACTCCCCCTTCCTCTCGTCTCACGAAGTGGCACACATTCAGCACAATCTGCAGCTATCACAGAAGTAGCGCAGTTGGCTATACATACTGATGCCGCTGAAGGTGGAGGAGTGAGAGAGACTTCTCCGCTCCTTCGCTCATTGTCAGCAGGAAGGCCTCCCCCGAGCAGCAGTATCCGTGGCTGGAAGAGTCGATTGAATGCATGGAAGGAGTGGCGAACCTGATAATGTCCCTGGGCTCCCGCTCTTTCTTTTGCACGGCACTTACGAGAGGGGACACGGGTCTCGATTTATTAAACATCTCTGAAAGCTTCAAGAACGATGACGTAGATAACGGAGGAATTGTTGGGATTTGCGACAATGCCCCCTCCGGAGCACTATTCATACTGATGCCCTCAAAAACTACCACTCCGGGAGGATCCTTTGTATTGTCTAGAGCCCAAGCAATTCTAATTTCCCGTTCCGCGACACTGTGTTTATCTCATAGTCCCCTTCTGTATCTCCGGAACAAAAAGGGCTATGAAGCTGAAATTTTGCATGCCAGTTGGACCTGGGTTCCAACCGAAGCCTACAAAATTTGAGCAACAAACTCTTTGATAACGCAGAGATACAGGAACCTGACGTTATGCCTCCCGATCGATAATTTAGAATTGCTTGGGCACTTGACAATATTGTTCTGTATCATTATTTTGAATGGAGGACGAGGCAGTCTATCTACTATATTATAGTTTGTTCAGAATTCTTCCCTTTCTATGCTGCATTCCACAAATCATAATTCTTTGGAAGGAGATGCTGTGGAAAACAGCATGAAATCAAAATGTCAGTCGATTATGAGATTGACGGTCGAGGGTTTGACTATCAGTGCTTCTTGAGGTTGTCAACTCCATGGTCGCCAAGATCGACGAGGAACTCCTCCATTATCTGGTTCACTTCTTCCGGAGCGTCCTGCTGCACGAAATGGCACGCATTCTTGACGTAGTGAAGTTGACCATTGCGACACCACTAAAAGGGAAGGAGGTGGAGGTACAAGAGGGATAGATGCCTTCATGGACTCCTCTGCTCCTTCCCTCATAAGGAAGGCCTCTTCCTCTCCCCACAGCAGCAGTATCCGTGGCTGGAAGGGTCGATTGAAAGCATGGAAGGAGTGGAGGAACCTTGATGATCATGTCCCTGGGCTCGCTCTCTGGTCTCTTCATTGCACATCGATAGTAGTCGATGGCTGCAGTCAATGCCCCCGGGGCAGAGAACGTCGCCTTCCACGCCTCCAGATCCTCCCCCGTCACCTTCTCTTTATTTCGCAACCCGAACTGGCCCCAGAACGTTTCTTCCAGCATCTTGAAGTCTTCCGAGGCTATCATGAACTCGGGAAGCCACGGCGTTTGGAAGAAGAACATGTACCTGAAGGAGAGGTTCTCGTTCGAAATGACAAACAGGCAGTACCAGCTCCTGAGCAACTGTCCACTGCCATTGTTGAGGAGTTGCTCGAGGACTGCCTCGTGGGGAAGGTTCATGACAACGAGTCTGTCGACGGTCTCGGGGAATCTCATGGCGTGTCTCCACACCACGGCCCCTCCCCAGTCGTGGCCCACCACCACGGCAGTCGAATGCCCTGCACAGTCCCCCTCCCCCTCGTCACTATCCTCAGCCAACCAAGAACATGGATGAGGTCCTCCACGTCCTGGGCCAGTTTGTCCACGTGATACTCTCCGATGTCCTTTGGTCGATCCGAATCTCCGTATCCTCGTTGATCGATTGCCACTACTCTGTAGCGACAGATAGAATAGAACTCTCCCGTTTTCTCCAACCTGTACTTCTCCTTGAAGTGTTCCAATTGATATCGCCACGAGTACCAGAACTCGGGGAATCCGTGCACAAACAACATGAGAGGATTGCTATTAATTCCTGAAGACGAGCGCAGAAGAAGATTTCTTCATCGGACAATAAATTTCGCACCGGCTTCGACATAGTGAATCTTGATCCCCGTCGGCAGAGTGGCGTGGTTGTGCATGTAGTCGGTGAGCAGCTTCCTGTACATGTTCGACATTGTTTGGGGACAACTTTCACTTGGGCAAATCGTGCTGCTTTCGCTCGTACAAGGCTGTGCCGACACGGAAGAATCTCCAGACAAGTCGAAGGATTATGAGAACTGTCCAGAATGTCTGCAGAAGTTTGGAGAAGATCCAGGCACAAGGGCCTTTTAGGCTGGCCGGCATTCGATCGAATGAAGGGAATAGAAAGGGAAGGAGGAATGAGTAAAAATGGATACACAACAGAAGTGCGAGTCAACGAACACAAACTGCAACCGCTGCACAGAACGCTACAAAATACACCAAGTGAATGCTCGATCACATTCTGATCGATGCTGATTGTGAGAAATACCCAAAATAAAGTAAGGGGTGTATTTTATTTCTAGTGGCATAGATTTACACATTAATCATCTCTGAAAGCTTCAAGAACGATGACGCAGATTACGGAGGAATTATTGGGATAAGAAAGATTCCCCCGAGCACTCATTCATATTGACACCCTCAATCGACAACTCCGAGAGGATTCAGTCTGATATTCATTACTATCGTATTGAATGGACGACGAGGCAGTCTACAGCATTATCGCATGTGCAAGCATTCTTCCCCTGCTATTCTGCATTCCCCAAATCATAATTCTTCGGAAGGAGCGCGGGACGCTGTTCCTCTTCTTCCTTCTGGCGGTTGCAGGTGAGCGAGCATTCATCTGAAGCCTCTCTCCTTTCCCAGATTGTCTGGCAGCCTTTGCCCTCCTCGTGAGTGGTCTGCATGGAATCGGTGCCCTTCACTGGAGGGGTGTCTCCGAGGTAGGCTCCCCCTCTCCCTCCCTCCACCCCTCCAGCCGGTGCCTCCTCGCCTCTGCCTCCTCTCCGCCCCTCACCTCGTCCTCTGGGCTATCGTCGACTGTTCTCAGATCTTTCTCCTCGCTCTCCTCTGCCTCGATCGAACTCTTCTCGTCGCTCTTCCCTGCACTCACTCCCTCGTCCCCCATTCTTCCTTCCCAATGAACTCCAAGTATTCAGGAACGATACTGGAAGGTCGTCTTTGTCTTGGTCGTGGCCGTCGCCATGGTCGGCAGTTCACTGATCTTCATGGAAGCAATTCTTGCTAAGCCAGAAGTACTAATCAGCAGTTACTGCACTTTCGATGAGGTAGAACAAGCCGAAACAATATATAGAAGCTGTTCATAAAAATGAGCGATTACAGGTTCTCATGAGCAAATCCTACGAGTGGCATTCTTTCGTCACCAGCTACTATGCACTATTCGGTCAGTTGCCGTCTTTTTCATGACATCCTCATTACCTTGAAGCAATTGTGTGGATGACTCTGATCTGCTTCCTCTACCGCACTCGATCCTTCCATCGAATCAACAACTGGATAGAAACGGCCTCGACGACAACGGAGGTTACTCCTTGGTGGAATTGGACAGACATGGAATCTCAGCTGCTGACCCTCGCTTTCCTTCGCTGCGGACTCGTGGAGGTCGGCCAGTTGATTTCTCCCTTCATCACGGACATCGTCAATGACCGAGATATCACGGACATGCTGGAGAGGTTGGGAAATTAGCTGACAATATATTGCTTTGCACAGATTCTTCTCATCGCTGCTGTGTTCCATGGTGGCTCCGCTCCTTTACTTCTTTGTTTCCCCGAAGATACGGTGTGATCAGTATGATTCACACGTTATGGACATTCTCAGGAAGCTGGTGACTGCCCAGATCTCGACCGATTCTTCCAATCACGGAGTCAGCTCCCTTGTCCCAGGTATAAATGGCAGAGGACTCGAGTCTTCATCCCAAGCAGTCTCTCTCCAGATGAGCCTCCACCAGTAGTCACCCTGGCCAAGGCCCAGTTCGGATCCTTCTTCTCTGATGCCGTCGACGTTGGAAGTAGTGAGGGAGAGATGAAGGGAGGGGGCAGAAGGGGAGTCTTCAGCCACAGAACTGCCGACCGTGGAGAGGGCAGAGGAGGCGAGGAGCGCCTCTTTCTACTGGAGGAAGTCTCCCGTTCCACCCAAGGAGGAGGAGACTTCGACGGAGGGAACGGGAAACACACTATGCACTAGTGACTCTGACAAGAGAAGAAAGAGCCTATTTTGAACATGGATCCAATTGTGAGGTCAATTCTTCATGTGCCCAGAAGTCAGTCCCGATCCCGTTAAAAGACGTAGGAGAGATAATTATTCATTCGTTTCTGCTGGTTGTCGAGGAAGTTAAGACACTAACTGTGTTTATAGAATGTTATTCCTGGTTAATGCTTATCTATGAATCCATAAATACGCGCAACTAAACAGCCATTCTTTCCTCCACAACGATCTCTCGGAATGCTATTTGTGGTGTCACAGGGGTGTCAAGAATTGCATTTGGCCTGGAGAAAATGGCCGAGAAAAGTGAGACGAGAATGAGTCGATGACTCCACTGTCTGCATGCTAATTGAGCTCCAGACAGGCGTTTTGGACTATTTTGACGATATTTTTATTTTTATTTTTTGATGCGAACAAAAAATCGATAAACGGGCTTCGCTGTTTTGTAGAGAAGCTCACGGCGCATCTTTTGGTGTAAAGCAGATTTTTAGAGGATGTTTCTCCACGGAGGAGATGCATTTGCAAGATTGGTAGACGTGAACAAAAAGCTCATTTTGCGCAGAAACACCTAGTGTTTCAAAACATTTGCTTGAATGATGATTACCATCTTGTAGAGCTCGTCGAGGCGAATCTTTAGAGTTTTTTTCGTCATCATAATGTCAACTTTACTGCATGATATGGCCGTTCTTAACTTTTCAATTTCGAAACGTTGCTGTTTTTGAACGGCTCGTGCTCCGAGCGCGAGAAAAATTTCAAAAAACGGGCTACGCTGTTTTGTCGAGCAACTTCTGCCAGTCATTTCCTTTTTTTCCGTTTTTTGATTGGACCTACCACCCCGGAGGAGATGCATTTGGCAAACGACCACCATTAGAGAAAAGTGGCCATATCATACATCAAAATGATCCTTGAATGGTTCTTAACAAATGTACAGAGCGATTTTTTGAAAAATAACAACTCATAAAAAGTTATTGCAATTTGCGCACTATCTTTTGACCTATGTCGCGCACCTTCATAAAAATGAAAAAAGCTCTATGCATGTTTGTTCGGAATGGTGTGAGCTACAATTTGGTGCATAGATATCATTGGTTCGTAGATATCTCGAAGCGATATTAGATTTTAAGTCATGGGATAGCTCCTTTCCGTCCAAATTCATCCATTTTTATTTATTTTATATGTGTGACAAGGAGAACATCACATATGTGCTCTACGCGCGTTTTTCAGCCAAAAACTGCATGTAGGAAGGTAGCAAAAGTCTCCGATCTGGAATGAAATTGATCTCGAGACCTGTCTCGTTCTGGGCAAAACACTTTCCGACTGCGCTCTGTCTGCGAATCGCGACAGGCCGTCTGAAACGCACCCTGCCCAGACAGACGACCGCTCTCTGTCCATTTTTCTTAGGCCAGACGTGGATTCTGACTCCCCTGTGTGGTGTCTGTTATTTACTCGTTGCCCGAGTGGTCGAAAGCGCCTTCCCCCAACAAAAGGCGACGTCATAGCGATGTTTCCTGATGGACTATCCTCCCGATATTTACCCCCTCCCTCCCTTCGCTTCCTCCATTTCGAGGTCTCATTTAGAAGAGCCGAGAAGGCACGGGAATTGCCTCCCCTTCGACCGATGAAGAAGGGAGGGAGGGAGCCCTTCCCCTCAATGAGGTCTTCATCATTTGCATCCAAATGCCTTCCGGTCCAAAGATGCAAACCCATCAAAGTGTTCTGTGGTTTGTCTATCCACTGCTTTCGCGCCCTGAATTAATGCCAGTCTGCGTCCTTGTTGTTATCTGTCCATCTCAGCACTTTTCCATCGTCCCTCTCCTCCTATTTTGAGTGCTCAGACTCCTGTCCAGGCACTCATCCTTAATCTGACCAAAAGGCGGAAGTAGAAGATTCTCGCCCTGCCCCTTCTCTCGTTAGTCCCTCCCCCGTTCTTCTCCCACAGGAGGACATTATTCAGTTCGTTCGTTTCTCTCGATGGAGGACGAAGAGAAGTTCACGACGCTGCCATGGGGCTTCCAGGTCAGTTCGTTTTGATTTCACCTGTGATTTAGCCTTCAGCTCGAGCGAGCGATGTATGCAGTGGCCTTCGTGGCGGGAAGTGCGGCACTCGCCCACACGGCACGAAAGTTCAGAAGGCAGTGCATGGAGGACCATGTGGGGTGCCCTTCTCTCCACCTCTATCCTCTCTTCCTCAGGACAGGGCAGTCAGCCTCCTCCCATACAAGGCCTCCCTCACAGTCGCCGATGTCATCATTCTCTTCGTCTACGCCCCCACTCAATTCGCGTGGATAACGACCTTCTGGGTAAGGAAAAACTATCGCCCACCGCCACTCTCACGTTCAGTGGAGAGGAGGCGAGGTCCTCTGCAAGTCCTACAAGTTCATCGCCACCTTTGCCTTCAACCTCACCGGCAATATGCAGGTTGCCAGGCGACTCACAAATGATTATAGAACATTGGCAGGTGTTGGTGGCTCTCGATCGCCTCCAGGCTTCCACTCAACTGAATCAACCACAGGCCAAACGGGTATCCGCCAGGTTCTCTTTGTCCTTAGCCTTGTCCCTTTCTCCTCTTCTCCTCCCTCCAACCCTTCTCCCCCTTCAGGGCAGGGAGTGGGTGACTCGTCTGGTGGTGGCATGGTCGCTGGCCGTGGCCTTTGCCCTTCCCCAGCTGGGAGTCTTCCGAGTGGTGGATTGGGTGGAGGGACAGCCTCAGTGTGTCTCTATCTGGTTAGGGCCCGAGCCATTAGAAGGGACTCGCCCTCTCCCTTCCAGGACAGTCAGTAAATACGCGTATGAGCTCAAGCGAATTGACGCCTTTCACGCCGAGAGAATCTCGCTAAGAATAAACCAAGTGAGTGAATGCCAACGACCACGGGACGGAGATGTATTTACAGGGGATGATCCCTTTGGATATTGTGAACAAGACAGTCAAGGAAGTCGAAAGGGACCGGGAGTGGATGGAATTCATGGAGAAGGTTCGAGGGAAGTGAGGGGAAGGCCTCCATGTCGTTCCTTAGGTCTACAACTGTGTCCATCTCTCCACGATGGTCTTCATTCCGTACACCCTCGAGTTGATTCTCTACGCTCTTCTTCTCTCAGTCTTCGCCCATGCTCAGAAGGGAGAATTCGACTCTCTCGGAAGTCTCCTCCACAAGTGAATTCTCACCTCTCCCTCACCTGCAGTCATTCACTTCAGAAGAATTATCGAGTTTCGAAAGGCCCTCAGTCGCAGGAAAACAAGTACGACTCTACTGAAAGCGTAAGATTCAGAGATAGCCACTCGTAGGGAAAGGGAAGTCTCTGCAGGGTTCCTGTTCTGGCAACGGAGATTGAATTGGCCAGCATCCTTCCTTCGGAGAGTCTTCCTTCCTCGAGTGAACAGGGACGACGTTCCGAGGGCAGGGAGTCCCATAGCGCTGTATTTACATTCTCAATTACAATAATAGATAGAGTTGCCTAGAATGGTTCCCCAACGACGAGCAGCCATTTGTTCGAGAAGGGACGACCTTATCGAGGTCGAATAATGTCCGAGGACTTCTCTGGCAGATACACTGCCCATTCCCACAGTGAGTCCAGGGAGAGAGAGGGATACATCAGAGATTCCTTGCCCAGCCACTCGGAGGATCCGTGAGATCGCAGCTCAGCTCGTGGAGGAGGGGAGGAGGAGGGCGAGTGAACCTGCCCTCCATCCCCTCACAGACGAGGTCTGCCACCTCTTCCCTCCCTTCCAAGCCCCCCTCAGACTCGTCCTGTGTCCCCGTGGCTCCGTCGTGTGTCGACTGCCCGCAAGGCGACTCGTGCCCGTACTTTCCTCATGCTCTCCCTCAACCTCCTCTTCTGGCTTCCCTACTGCATCCACGCCATCGCCTCTTCCTTCTCCCTCATCGACAACTTCCACCAGTATCAATTCGTCTGTGCCCTCGTCACATTCAATGCTATTAGCAACATTCTCTTGTGATTTATGCCATTTTGTTGATAAATGAGCAGATTTCAGATAATACCTTCCGTTCTGATTATTCATTTTGTAGTTCTCACATGGTGTACTGACTATTAGTTGAATTGTAATCGTCCCCCTACAATTCAACTACGAAGAACAAATATTCGGACTCTCGGAGTACAATACAAACGGCAGCTTCAAAAGGAGTCCCAGTCCTCGTCCCTCCTCGAAAGATGCCATTCTACTCGTGGATCTACGAGGATCCCTTCCACTCTTTCCATGTCTACTCCTCCACCATCCTCAGTCTCATCACCAACTCCCTCCTCATCTTCATCATCTCCACCACTCGCAGTGTCGAGATCGGCTCCTACAAGTATCTTCTCCTCGCCTTCGCAGTGTTCGATGCCATCACCTCCGTCTCTCACCTCGTCATCGAACCCGTATTCCTCCCTTCCCTCCCCTCACCTTTCCTCCTCCAGATGGTTCACATGCATCCCGACGGCTTCTTCTTCTTCTCCCGTCGTGGTGTTCAGTGGAAGGGCGACGGCGGCTGGCCAGGCAACCTTCTCTGCACCATCTTCATGGCCACCTTCTACCAGACCTTCCTCATCCTCGCCTACCACTTCGTCTATCGTCTCATGATCCTCTCGTGGTGCCAACTGTCTTGAATGGGAAGAATTAGATTCCATTTCAGTCCCCGCCTCCTCTCCTTCACTCGTGAGTGGTCGACTCGTCAGTGGATCGTAGCCGCTGGCCTCTTCAACCTCCTCTACTCCTTTTGCTTCGTCCGTGCGGGTCTCGTCTTCTGCGTCAATCACTACACCAGGTAGGAGGGAAACTGAGAGAACAGAGAATTGAATGTGATCTCATTGTCAGACAATATGTGACCGACGATGTGTATGATTTGTACCCAGGGATTGATCTTCGTGATCCTGAGATTGGGTACTACAATCTAGTCTACAGTGCTGCAGATTCCCATTGTAGAATGGGGGCACCCGGGGGCACCCCGCGTCACCCCTCATATCCCCTGTCCATTTGTACCACGACAGAGACCGAAAATGACTATAAATGGATTTTCTACGGAATCTCCATCGTCGATTACACTTGCATACCAAAAATCAGCACCAGAGAACATTGTTTCGAATTTATATGAAGAATCAAAGTGTGGCCCTCAGCAGCTGATCAGTTTGCGATTCCAACTTGGCAACTTGCCAACA